>DWAJ01000394.1:0-34304 GCA_018238005.1 Eurema mandarina
CAAAATTATAAAATATCTATTAAATCATTTCTATATACTAAATGAAAATGCGTATTACTTTGTGGGATGCAAATTTATTTTTTGCTTTTTAGTTTGAAGTCGGTTTATTTTTTGTTAAAAATTATTTTTTTGTAAATACATACATACAATACATGTTGCTATGTCTAACCCAGACCCGAGAAAAACACAAATTAGAATACAAATATATGTGTCCGGTGTGGGGATCGAACCCACGACCCTTCGCGCAGAAAGCAGTTGTTCTACCTCTGCGCCAAGCGGTCGTCATATTATGCTCATAAAGTTGATGAAGAAAGTTATATAATTATAAAGATAAGTTGATAAGATCTTTAGGATCTTTTTACCGGGGGTAGGTCTCTTTCGCAGGAGACCGACTGGGTGGGTACCCCCACAGTGCCAGACATTCTACCGCCTGAGCAGTGATATGCAAATGTCATTGTGCTCCGGTCTGAAGGGCACTGTAGCCAGCGCGATTACTGGGCTAATGAGTCTTAACATCTTATGACTTAAAGTGGAGAGCGTCGATGTAGTGCAGCCCTGCCCGGAGCAAAGTTCTGGTTAGCACTACATTGGTTATGGGCTGGCGTTTCTCTTTCCATCAGGAGAGCGTCCAGCTCGTCTCACCACTTCATAGAATAAATGTTTTCATTTTAGTGCGTGAATTGATAATGAAAAAATGATTCCTTCCCCACTTACAGAACAAAATGCAGACTCTAATAAAATGATATTCTTTAACACTGCTTATCTGTGATTGCGTGGTACCCCCCACGAGTAGAACCAATTCAGTCTTACAGTATGAATCTACCACCTACTTAATAACTTTCATACGTACTCAGTGAGACATCGACCAGCAGTAACAACCCATTTTGGGTTCAATATCGCGCCGCTGCAAAAGTGCTCGTCAGTATCGTAGACCACATTATGCAGTCTTAGAGAGACATGGAATGGTCTCGCACCTTCGGGAACAGCTACAGGGTCATCGCCGTTAGCTTCAAATTATAATAAAATATTATTATTATAATAATAATTTATTACAAACCCGACCAGCAATGAATCTACGCGCCCTCTCCGATTACGCTTACGGTTTGTTCGAAATCCATTTTTAAATACTTACCTTATCTGATAAAGTATAAAATAATAAAAATTACATCCCTATTTTTATGGCTAATTATTGTCTCAATGCACTGTCTTAATTTTCAGAACTAATTCTTTATATAGGATTTTGAAAATGTCTTTGTTTTAAGTTCTAAATTGTTTATAAAAGTCCCTTTTTTATCAGTGGGACTGTTACGTATACTGCGTCCTCCGTGGAGTATGTTGGACTCGAACCAAATGGTGCCCTACTGGCTAAAACCACCGATGTTATTACGCTCGCTAAACCGCGATTAATAGATCACTCCAAGATTATAAAAGTTATGGATCTTACTAATAAAACATTAACAGCAACTCACCTGACGCTAGGCTTACTGCATAACAAATAAGCAAGTATAACAACATATTTACGTGAAACCTGGACAACGAATAACTAGAATTGGATAAAAGTCAATATCAAAAATACATTATATTCATTTGCATTATAAGTAATATAATTAGTATGCAAATGATTACACATACATTATATTAATTTCACCTTATCTATAAAGAGCTAATTTCTGGAAATAGCTGGTTTTTGATAAATTGCACATTTTATTTTAATTACAATTCTAAAAAACTGACATGGTCTTTGATGATTTTAAAGAGACTTTATTTAATACTTAAAAAATAATGTAACAAAAAGCCATTAATTTGTGATGTAAAGAACTTATCATAATTATCTGTATAACAGTCTATGTTAACTATCTCCTTATTATACATCAATACATAACTTAAGAAACTTACATAAAAGATCAGAAGAGGAAACAGCACAGAAGGCGTTGTTATCCAAATAAATATTCAATAAATCAATTTTTTTTTCTATCTTTTCGCCGATGTTCTGATCGACTTTTAGCCCAAAATTCCCTTGGTGACCTCCATACTACTGTCAGTATAATAAATAGAGACCTAGTTATAAATTAGGACTTGAATAAAAACATTGGCCTTAGGAGTATTTCTGTGTTATAAGTGTGTATAAGTGAGTAACGTCATTTTTGAGCTAAACGATGGCTAATGATAGTTTGGTGACCATCATTCTTTTCACTAGTGATTTTTGGTGCTTTTTCCAAAGCAATTTTGATGTATTTCTCGCCAAGACAACTTACTGTAAGCTGCGTCTTGTTCCAACTTTTCTATTTACATTTACATTGTCTCCTAAATTAGGTATATATGGGACATGTTATTCAAGTTAAAAAGTAAAAGAAGTATAATATGGGGCATGGTTTATTTAAAATAATGAAAGATACGGACTTAATCGTTCATCATCATCATCAATCATTCATATGATTGGAGATCCAATCTTTGTAGTCGTACACTCTTACAAATACATTCGGAAAACGTTGAGAGCACGGTAGACGATACGATTCTAGACCAACGAGTTCGTGATCCTCTGTAAGCGGTGCGCCCTTGTCATTCTAGAAATTGTACACAATTATAAACACAAAGAAGAAGAAGAACACTAGAACATCAAATGAACTTAATACTTACCTTTACTATGAATATATAAAATACATAATATGACCAACTATACTGTTAAACACAAAATTTATAAATTTCATCTAAATCAGAATGGTAATATTTGCAAGCAAGAGTGAAAATCATATATTACATATATCTAAAGTATCGGTTTCGTAAAAGTGATTATGAGATTTAAAAAACTCATAAGTACCGAACACACAGGAAGACCATCATCGCTGAACGCGCAAATTTGCTTGTCACTAACTGGCAGTGTGCTTTGGTATCTTTTCAATTCAGTATTTCGACATTCTTCTGTAGATATTGTAGTTTCATTAGCCGCTTGCAAGTTTCCGGAATAACGACCATTACGCTGCAAAATGGTATTCCAGAATAATTTAATTATGAAATCCTAGTCTATCAAAGATACTCAATGAACATAATATATCTTTTTATTTTAATTTAGTTAGTCACTGTCAACATTCTTAGGAGCCAGCGTTGGGGCTGTTCGCAGCTCCAACACATGATGAGTGATATTCCTTTTCTGGAGCAAAATTGTCTTTTTCTCTTTTACTATGTGTGTGTATTTGTCTAATTGTTAAGGGCTTTTGTGTTTTATTGTATGTGTTCTGGATTAAATGTTTCTTTCTTTCGAATACTAACACTGCTATAGCCATATCCCGAAAGAACGCATCTTGAGCCCGCCGGTGTATCACTTTTAGGAAGACTTATAGCAGAAACATAGTCGTTGAACTCAATCTGATTTTTTGTCTTAACAAGGCCGATATCATTTGCTACGCTCAAACGATTATAGTTTTCATGAATTATGGTTCTTTCCGCTTCATACCACGATCCATTTCTAGAAAACACTCGAATCCTGTGCACACGATTGCTAGAAAATGATAATTCACATTATTTTTTTAGCAAATGAAAATAAAATATTGATTACCATTTTGTTAAATTGGGAATTATGAGAAAGAGATAAGTGGTCAATATCATCTCTTGTGTCTTATTATTTTGTCAATGTAAAAAAACGGGTATTATATTTTGTTATTATCTAACAGACTGACTAATTCCTATATTATTTCAATACTCTGTCGTCATGTCTATTCTGGTATGCCTCTTTTATCTTATACCTTAGTATTTTACTTCCCATACATACTTAACTAGACAACGACCAGCAGTAACAACCCATTGTTGGTTCAAAATGGCGCCACTGCAGAAGTGAGAATCACCACCACGAACCACGTCATGTAGTCTTAGCGATGCTTGAAATGGTCTCCCACCTTTAGGCACATCTATTGGGTCACCGGTGCTACCTTCAAATTATATGTTAACATGTTCAAAAACAATATTTAGTTCAATATAAAAATGCTATGTCTCGATCAAGTTATTTGAAACTATATTTATAGCGAGGCATGCATTTTTGTTTTTTTTTAACCTACATCTGGAAGTACGATTTAAATTTGTATTCACATTTATGGAATGGCGAAGTCTAAGCTAAAGTTTTTAATTTTTTTTTAATTTTAACTAACATATACGAGCAACGATAGTTTTAATCAAATAGTTTATATAAAATAAGAAAATATGTAAAGAAAACGAAAGAAAACATTTTTAAAACACTCTATGTATCTGATATTATGTTTTATATTTTGATTAGTAATTACTAACTAACCTGATACTTGTCCTACTGCGAAACAAACAAGCAAATATAAAAACATGTTAAAATAAAAAACTGTACATTCGATGACAAACAATTGAATAACACTGAATATTCTGAAAAATACAGTATGAAGAATAATTTGCATTTAAATTAGGTTTTAAATTGTTTGCTAATCATAAGGTATATTTGACATTATCAATAAATAACGACGTCCTTTACGTGTACAAAGTAATAACTTATATAATTATAATAATAATTAATTAGTACATAATTTATTATTTTTGTGAAAAATTTTAAAAAAGTTATGAAGTTAAGAACGTTATCAATGTATTTCGTTTTATTTTTAGGACTATTGGACCAAAAAATCATCTTCATCTACACCCACACCATCTACCAAACTTATTAATATTGAAAATTGTATATTCAATCAAAAAAACCTATTTGGAAGAACCACGCATATTTTTGAACATGTTTAAAAACTTTAAATATCAATTACGACCATCATTTAAATCGCAGGTCCGTATTAATTATTACTATACCAAACCTTTTATCATTTTTAGGCAAGAAATAAGCCAACTAAATCATTTTCTAACCTGTTAATTTAAACTTTGTTTCCGTAATATAATTGTTAATACTAAACATACACTGTAAATTTGAAATGGCGCAAGTTTGTAAGAGTGAAGTTGTCCCGTAATGACGAAACATCATGAAGCCGAAACTTTTACACATTCCGCCTCCAATTCGGTACAGTCTTTAATTAAAAGTTTGTCTCGAACGTTCTTTTATTATTGCTAGCTTCACTGTTGAGAAAATTATGCATCTAATTTAGAATATTGGATGTACTTGAACTTTTGTAATTAATATTTATGCTTTATTGTATTGGCTTTTACCGGCAAAAGCAACAAC
Source organism: Eurema mandarina (assembly GCA_018238005.1). Classification (NCBI taxonomy): domain Eukaryota; kingdom Metazoa; phylum Arthropoda; class Insecta; order Lepidoptera; family Pieridae; genus Eurema; species Eurema mandarina. The sequence continues at coordinate 5,174 of DWAJ01000394.1, forward strand.
AATGTATCACGTAATTAAACCTTTTATATTAAGTTCGGCAAAACGGCCGATTGGCAATATGCTACGTTTCGATTTATGACATTAGAAAAAAAAGAACTATTACTTTCAATTATGTGAAATACTATCTGAGAATTTGTCTACTTCATAAACAAGGTTTTTTTTAATAATGCATTACATTCTTTGTCGTGTTTTTTGTCTGTATTAAGCGTTCTTACTCACCTGGCTGAATCAACAGCCCAGTACCGAGAAAGACAATATAACGATCTATTAAGCACTTCAGTCTACTGCAATAAACAATACACACTTGTCTGGCGATAGGGTGAAAAGTTTTATTACGTAACAACGCGACACTGATAAATCTCTTCGCCTGGACTCGCTATGCCGTGAGATTAAAGCGACTATTCATCAAGCCTTTGCTAGAATACACCTTATTTTAGTCTGCATATGTAAGCCATACATTTTTTTTTTATAGAGGGAAATGCTTTTAGGCATACCCGTCGCGTGGCTGATGGTAAAGTGTGACGGGTTATGTGGGACTCGCCTGGCCATTAGGGATGTTGTGCCGCACGGCCAGGAATACCCACTAAAACCCTCTGCCACTCTTAGCCCTTGAGTCGGGGCGGGGGATCGCTCGCGCAATTCCGCCTGCTGACCCCGACAGGCAAGCCATACATATAGCTTTAGGTAATATATTTAAATAATACAAAAAATAATCGCCAAATGCATCACATTCTATCAGTGAAAGGATGTCCAAAATCGTTTCATTTTTTTACCTCCTTATAATAAAATAAGTAGTTTGTAGTTCCTATAACGCAAGTTCTTCCTACCGTGAAACTTAAAGACCGCTTGGCGCAGTGGTAACACAACTGTTTTCTGCGCGAAAGGTCGTGGGTTCGATCCCCACACCAGAAAAATATATTTGTAATTTACATTTTTGTTTTTTTCTGGGGTCTGGGTGTAATGCATTGTATGTAGGTATTTATAAAAGAAAAGTATGTATTTAATTTATCCCGTTATCTAGTTGCCATAACACTAGTTCTGCTTAGCTTTGGACTAGACTGGCGCTGTGTATCAATGTCTTGAAATATTCATTTATTTATTTTTTATTTAATTGCACTGTGTTAAAATCACAAGACTTAAATCTCATGTAACCCACGCAATTAAATTCATATTAAAGCTTAGCAAACATACAATGGTTTCATATTCGCGAGCTAGCGTGCATAATTTGGCTAATTAGGTTAAATGCACGCGGTAACAAATTAACGCCTGTTCAACTCCAAATTGCGTCTTCTAGCTAATTAATCTTCTGCTTAATTCGGATAATGTGAAATTCGCTAGTTTTCTTGCCAGCGAAACGTGTTAGCGAACATAACAGTTGAGGGATATTAATGATACGAATGCTTGATAACATGTGTTACGTATTTTAAGGTTGTTGGTAAATCAAAGAAAAGTGTGTTATACAACGTTTTCAGTTTACTTATAAACATAATTTTATATTAAAAAATTTACTAACATTTTTTAATATCTTATTAACTGTTCTTTGAGTACTGTTTAAATGCCTATGTTACACAGAAATATTGCCAACTCAACAAAAAATTAAAATTTATTATCTTTATAATTTTTGTAGTCTGCTTTTAGTGCTGTGATTAAATTTATGAAAATATTTATTCTTTTCTACGAAGTATTTGGAATCAATAAACTACTGTAAGGTTTTACGGGACCGAAATAAGGTTAATACTATTACGATTCTAAAAGGATGATCTTTATGAAGCCATAAAAGAGATTTACTAAAAAACTTTTGGTAAGTCCTTTGATGGTATTAAGTATCCTGACTTCACTTCATGTTATCGTGTTTTGAATATATTATTGTGCATACATACAAATATATGATAATATTTTTTAATATATAGGAAATAATTTTTACAGTGGAAAGATTTTGACTACGTATCGAGATATTGTGCAAATTTTATTAAATATGCTCGTACTTTAAATAAAGTATATAAATAGAAATATATAGGGTATTTCCAAGCTATAATTTGAAATAATATATATAAGAAAAAAATATTCTAAAATTTAATGTTACTAAAAATGTCTTGACTCTTGGCCTCTTAAGAAAAATATAGTACGCTCTCGCTAAATTGGGTCATACCAGGCACCTGTAGGTACTTATAATATCAATGTATATAATATGCCTATGAGGGTTGAGCTCACTCTTGACTCCACAAGGACTCTCGATACGGGAAACGTGGTTCAAGAGTTGTACTCAAAGGATATTCAGACTTTGCAATGTTGCTATTCTTAAGTTAAAATTTTTGTATTTTGTCTCTTGGAAATTGTCTTATATTCTTTGGAAGAAAAATGTCGAGAGTTCGTCTTACAAAAAATGTAATACAATTGATATGAAAAGTCGAAAAGCTAGGAAAAATATCGTGATTTTGATATACCTACTTTAAATAGTATGTTTGACAGTAAAATAATAAGCTAGATCATGTTTTTTTATAATTTGTAAGTACGCAATTTATCACGCATATTCCAAATAGATTTATTAACGCATTTATCTAGTGTGTTCATTCTGAAAATGGCAATTTAAATACCCGCAAAAACCATGAATTGTATTTATAATGTTTATACAGGCTATATATAATGAAAAAATTATATCAAAGCAATTTTCTCAATAATCAAAATTTCGATAACACGTAAAACAAAAACTCCAGTAATATGTAATGAGTGCTTAAACTAGACACGATTGTTTCTGCAAACCGAGACAATTATTTTTAATGAGATGTGCTTTTGGTTTCGACTAAACCTCAAAAGATCACAGGAGTAAAACTACTAATGACGTTGCGAGATGTGACGTCACGGTACAGCGTCTCATTAAGAATGTATGGAATATATGTATGGAATCCATTGTTCCGCCAAAATTCAAAGTCTAACATTTCATATGATATTCATACGTGGCTAGCAGTTTGAATGAATTCGGTGAACGAATCTCCTGTCATGCACGTGTATTTGAAATAGTTACAACTATTTAGAATCATGCTATTTTATACTTTTTATATTATTTAATTTACACAAAATAACTTAAGTAGGTATACAGATGTGAATATTTAATGAGCATTCGTGAGCAAAACCGCGGGCCACGGCTTGATTTTCATCATACTTTTTGTTCTGAACAGTTTATGAACAATATATGAAGGTTTACGGCCTTACGGTTTTGCTAGCATATTTGTAACGAGGTACTGTAGATAAATTTTAAAAAGCTAAAAGATCGCTCGTGGATGTATATATATCACATACAAAATTTTTTAAACTAATCCTAAAAACAAATCATATTTCGCTTTATTGATCATAGTCTATTATTTATAGTTACTGAGTACCGATTACTTCGTAGATAATGTTAGAATCAAACGCTAGTATGTACATATATCTAGCTAGAACGAGACAAAGTATCCTAGTGTGGAACGGACTCTCAATTAGAGCTATCTTTCAGAAATGTCTGCTGGGTGTTAATAGATGGGGTCGCCTCCGCAACGGCAATTAGATTGATGTGCTTTTAAACTAATATCCCGGATTTCCTATGTGCAACAGAAAAGAAAGATTTATGGTTAAGTAAAGGGAATGAAATTACAAAGACTAATGAAGATGCGGCTAGTTTTTTTAAGGTAAAGTCAAATATTTTTATTTTAATAAATACAGTAACACTTTTAAATCGTCATAGTGATTCAAAAGCTGTTTCTACGTAGAACGGCAATAAACTGTTTTATCTTTTGTAGTAAAATTAAAAGGTGAAATCGTAATAAAGATACATGACAAAACCGTAGATTAAAATACTCAGTTACGTTAAAAGGTCACTGTCTTTTGAGCCTTCCAGAATATTCCAGAAGTTCAAGTTTAATTTAAGCTTAAAAACAGAGGTTTAATTCTATACGTCGACGCAAAAAGCCGCGCGAAAATCCAATTATACACTTTCAATGTTAAATATAAGGAAACTTTGTCCCATTACATTCAGACCGTATACCGGGGTTACCAATCGCCCACTTTAATTTGAACCCACTGAAACCTAAAATATCTTCCGGCCCTTATACTTTAGTTCTAATGTCCGGAGTTTACCCCAAACTGGTCTTGACAGAAATTACTGCGACTTCGAAGACAAAGCAGAGAATAGGCTTTCGCACAATGCTCGACTGGATTCGCTTTAAATGATCCTTTTGATACAAAATTTTAACCAATTTTCAGAGATAGATCTATTGTTTGGTTTAATAAACTTAAAAGGCTTTAAGTGTATGAAATTCAGAATTCATCTTCTAAATATGAAAGTTTGTTACTCTTTCACGCAAAAACTACTGAATAAATTAAGCTGAAATTCAGTATACAGGTAGATTAGACCCGATATTAATATTTAGTATACTTTACACCCCGGTATTGACCCGGGAACGATAATTAATCCGCAGGACACATTTAACACAATATAAGTCAAAGCTCTATAAGTTACCAATTCAACATTTTACGACGAGGCAAAAAACAAATCTCAAGAACAGATTTAAACAAGTCTATCTAAGACTATATTCCTTACTATGTAATCTAACGTAAACTCTTAACCCAGTATTTTGTTAACGTGAACAGTATTTGAGGTTGAGCAAAGCACAAAAGATAACCCGATTAAAGAAGCGACACCCTAAAGAATCTTGATATATTTGTTGGAAGGTGCACCATTATTTTCCGACAGCACAAAGGATTGTATTGAACCTATATAACGCTTTCAGAGACGTGAATGGTCGGGATCTTCGCTTCCTTTTCAAACGCAACCCGAGTAATGGTTCTTTGGTATATGTACCTATTGAGCTATATCCATTTTATTTAGTATCTTCTTGCGTTTTCTCTATTAGAAGTAAACTATTGAATTTAATACACTATTTTTAAAGGATTTAACAGTAGTTGGATTTCCAAATTTAATATCTCGTGGAATAGAAAATAGTACATCAATATCTACGTAGTATAAAAAGTAGATTTCTTTTGTATGTTTAAATCTTTAAACGCAACAAATTTTCTTCCGCTTTTTTTTAATAAATGGAGGGATTCAAAAGAAAGGTATAATACTGCAAAGCGCGCCTAGTTAGGAATAAATAAAAAAAAGTTTAATTAAGCGAAAACAAAGTCGTTTTAAAGTCGAAAAAGTATATAGTGTATTTGCATTTACAAATTTAGACTCGCTACAAAAGTTTTAGTTACTACTTGTTTGTAGGTACAATTTGTTGGTAATATTAGTTTTACATCATAGCTCTCAAAAAGGCACGCTTTAATCCTTACAATATTATTTAAGTTTAGAATTAACGAGCTCAAGTTTCCAGAAATTCCACACGAGTTTGCTAAAAAGCGATTCAAGAACAATAAACGCCCTTCATGCCGTAGGATAGGGCCGTATTGTGAGATCCAGACCACTCAACTTCCCTCTTAATTAAGAGGTAATACTTGCTTAGAGACGGTAAATAATATAATTCAATACTTTAGCCTTTTATTTTTAGTCTATTATTCTTTATCAGAACAATAGAAGTTTTTAATGTTAAGTTTTTAAATTAATATACTATGCTCGTGTCTGATCAAATATTTTTCGAGATTTCTCTAATAAAATATCTCTTTAAGATGTCTCTAATTTGAAGAAAGCAAGTACACATATACATATAATGTATATGTGTACTTGCTTTCTTTAGTCCCAGCGTCACTTTAACAAATGAAACTACATAGTACCGGAGTAGCATTCTTTAAGTAGAACTTCTCTGCCAAAATTTTTAAAATACTCAAACATTACAAAAACTGCAATACCATAGGAATTTTATAAGGAGATCCGAATGTTCTAGAAACAAAAGTTTGGGTTCCCGTGACATGTGAAATAAGACGAAAAAAAACAACAAATCAACAAACTGTCAGTGTAGTTTTGAAACTGTGAAATTAATGATGACTGCTTAATCAATCTTATTATCTGGCCTAAGTTAGCCAGTAATAAGGATATCTTGTTTATTTAGAGAAGTTGGATATCAAGACATGTTTCAAACTAAGCTTCAGATATTTCCTGAAATAGATAATGCGATACATTATATTATCATGTTACCATATCAAAAGCATAGAACGAACTTCGACGTCTAATTTCCACGTAACTTTTTCAAATAGTATACTAACATTCAGTCTATCTTTGATTTATTATTTTTTCTAAGTCAACGCTCACCGGCTCTGAGTCCAAACATCGTTAGACGCGTTAACAGCTATTCATACATGTGTGAATAACGGAACCCTTAGGTATTACTACCCCTTTTACAAGCATGTTAAAAATTAGGAAGGTATTGCTTCAATTAATAAAAGTCTATTACTGTCTGTCTATGTATTATCTCTTTTAAACCTTTAAAACTAAACAACCGATTTTCATGCGGTTTTTCAACAGATAGAGTCATTCAAGAGATATGTCTACGTGTATAATACATGCATAAATAAGGTTATTCAAAAAAATCTGATCAATACATATATAAAGCAGATTTTTTAACCTTATAATCTTAAGATAATTAATTAGGCTAGACTTCTTGCAAACTGAAGTAAAACAGCGCGTTTAAAGCTTTATTTCACAGAAATATTTAAATATAATGCATATAGATAAAGAATAATGTTATCTATGAAGATAAATAAAACGCCTCAATTCACTAGAATCTAGAACAATGTCTAAATCAAATTATCTTTGAAAAACAATACTTGAAATCGAATTTAATCGAACAAAAGAGTACGGATTGGACCGAAACCATGTTTATTTGTTATTTATTTGTTTGATATCACACCGCACATTCGTCTCTATTAGTATAATCATTTGAGGTTTATTTTTTATTGCCGGTTAGTCTGAATCGGCGTGAAGTAGATGAAATTGATATGAACGTAAAAAGTAAATGAGCTTAGCGGTTGGAAGAGGAATTGTGAGATTATCCGCTTTTTTATTCATATTTTATGTTTTGATTGAAATTGATTTTGTTCAAACATCGACAATGTTTTCACGATCTTAATAGTAGGTTATGTTTGCTTTGGGGTAAGAATTAACTTATTAAACAAATATACAGAATCAGATATTAAGAAATTGTCAAATAAATTATATCATGCAATACTTGGCTTATTTTAAGTTACATAAAACAATAACAATGAACTCCTAACTAGTATACTAAGATATTAACTTTCCGTAATTATTTTTCAAAATACACACTTCAAATCATTATTTTATTAATATTGCAATGCGCGTTAATGATTTTAAAATTACCGTTTCCAACGTAACCTACTTTCAAGGATTTAATGATTATAGTACCGTGGAAAACGTTACTAGTGTAGCCCATATAAAATTCCCTTTACCGTGGTTAGTCAGTAATCATAGGACAGCGACCTCTAGCGGTCGATAATTTAATACACCATCAGTTAAATTCGTAGGCAAAGTTGACAAGTTAGGTCTAGTATAATTGTTTTATACAGACTGACATTTAAACTTTGCTTCTTAATACTAATATATAGATAATACATGCATTTTTATATGCATAATATAAAAAGAATCGCAAAAGGTCTTGGTAAGCGCATAACTCGATAACAGCTAAACCGGTTTACATAATTATTTCGTTAGAATAATCCTGGATGTATGGATGGGACAAAGTCGCGTTGGGCCAGCTAGCACCTAAATAAAAAATGAAAGTTACTAAAGTCTTGAACGGGTCAATAAATCGATGTTTCAAATGTTTTCTAGAATAGACAAAAGTTGTTTTCTTTTAAGTTTGTTTTGTATTTTAAATTTGATCTACTATAATAATTTGGTATAAAAATCTGGTTTAACGCGGATATAACCCAAAAGTAGATATAAAATATTAAAAATACGCTTCTAAAACTTATACCTTCATCTAATTGGTTTATTTTAGCAGTGCTAAGTTAGAACAAAGAAGACAATCCATTCATTTAAAGCCGTTAAATATTTCCGCTAAATGAAAACAGTCCAGTATACCTAAATCACTTTGTCCAGACTTTTTAGAATATAAATTACAAAGTTCAGTGACTTCACAAACATTGCACCCAAGCCAATGTTTCACAGTTTCTCTTGTTTGTTCTTAAACTGTTTAAAGAGGAAATAGTTCTTTACACCTAGTTACTGAGCAGTGTTTAAATGTTGTTGACAAGTTACACTACACTTCGTACACGCGTATGACGTCTCAGTAAGATAATTTTTTCAATACAATTTTTTTCTTTAAGATTTTCGAAAAGGTTGGTTACTCTCCTTGGGTTTGATGAAACTATTAGTATCTTTCGTTAAGCCATTATAGAAATATGTCATCGAAAACTTAAGTATTAATAATAATAATACAAAAACAGATATAATAGTTACAAAAATACTAACATTCAAAGACGCTATTCCACACCGTGCTTGTATCCTTAGCATTTCTAGATTCACACACAAACTTGCTTCATCACTTATTTTTTATTATGTTATTCACTTTTATTGACCGCAAGTTACCCTCAGTCTATAGGCAATAGGCTTTACTGAATTCATTTTAACCTAGCTATGTTAGCGAATAGTTTATAACTTTTTTAGGTTAGTTTTCAAAGGGGGTATTTTGTAAATGTTTTTATGTTAGCTAATCGAGCCCATACATTACATTGTTTAATTTTATTTCTTCGTGAGTCTTTTACAATTTAAAGCTGTGTTATCATAAATTAATTAGTTTTTTGTGAAATAGATGGTAAAGACTGCTATAAAGCTAAAAAACTACCTGAATAAGACATGTAACCCATACACTTGAGGCATTTTACGACGTCACAAAATTTTATAAATATTTTGTTCGTCGAAAGTTCTCATAAACTAAGCTGTTACTTCACTTTATAGAGAGGTGTATCTATAGAAAGTGTCGCTTTAATATACTTTATTTAAGATATTGTTTGTATAAGAATAGTACATACGTAGGTATAATTTTCGCGCATTCAAAGGCACATTTCGTTAGAAAACAATTTCAAACAATCAAATAATTAATTAATTAATAAAATAAAAGACTTAAATATACTACCTACCTACTACCTAATCCAAATAATCGAGTCATAAATTTACAAATCAAAATAATGAAATTCCGATTATTTAGTTTTTCATACAACTTTATAATACGAGACATTCTTTTTCGACTAAAGTAAATAAAATGAAGAAAAGACGAAAGATGTAAATCACGCGGGAAGATAAACGAGCATAGTTTTCACCCCGCGGGGTTTGGCATCTGTCAAGGACTCGCATCAGGCCCAAAATTGTACAAATGCGACGGCGTTCACCACATAGAATGTGTGCGTGATACGAATTTTAACTCACAGTATGCAGAATAGTATTTTGATAAAGAAATATGTTAAGTCGGCTCTCAGTTACAAAGACCATCACAGTTTATTATTTCACACTTGATTCCTTACACTTAAACAGAGACATAACAGAAGATAACATAAAAATCGATCTAAAAACAATTGGCGGCTTTATCGCTTGGCAGCGATTTCTTTCAAGGTACCTTTATACAATCGCAATAAGGCTAATCTAATAGTTAATAGACTTAATAATACGTATTTAATCTCTAATATAAGTCCCTATGTCCTTTATTAAAACATGTATTTTGTATTGTTACAGATGAGCAGAAGAAAATAGAAGAACAGATTGACTCGACAGTCTAAACGGTATGTCAATTTCTCATATATTTTGAAATCTAATTTACTAACACTCTGCAGTACACGCTTAATATTAGCTGCTTACATATCTTACATAAAATAAGGATCATAATCAAAATAACTAAAACAGATATAAATCATAATATCAAAGGAACTGAAAGCAATCGCGGTCATTTCAAAAGCTTATCTATCAATACTATAGCGATCGTTTAGGATTTCGTTCGTATCTTTATGGTAGTCGTATAAATAAATGTCAAATGACCGGCAAATGGCGTGGATGGCAATCGGATCGGCAATTCCTGACACGTTAATAGATAGCGCCATTAGCGATAGAGTGCCTATGAATGTCACTTTTAGAGTAACTGCTAATACATTGCGAATTGTATATGACTTTTTAGGTCAGTTTTAAAAAGGGGATGTGTAGTTAATGTTTTTTATTGATTTGATCAGGAGGAAATAGTCGTTTGATAGTAGGCTACGTTTCGTGGACTTCGAAAGACTCCTTAAGATATAATATGGCGATATATCATTGTTTGACATGGTTTTTCTGGAATGGGTTGTGTTTTTCCACTCCAGACCAGTTCAAGCCCATCTCGACCCTAATAGTTCCGAGATATGATTGATTAAACTGATTTTCGAAATCAGACTAATTTTGTACATTTCCTAGATACTATATTATTGTCAGAATTTAGATTCTGTTTCCTGTTAGCACCAAAAATTCATTTTCGTTTATTTCTTTGTAATATGATATATCTATTGCTTTTATCAGGGTTCAAGTTTTATGGCCACCCTAATCACAAATGACCTGCCCAGTTATGCGACCCTTTGTAAGTCCATTTGATAACTATGACATATCCATTTTACTGAAGTTACAATCCATCTTAACGACTTTACAATTTAATCATTTGGTTACGAAACTTGTATATCCACAATTGATCCTGAATTTCAGAAACTTTCCACTTAGCCGAAAGCTTAATTTAGAATAGCATAGCCTCAATGGTTAACTGTTCAATTTTAGAAGTAAAAGTTCAGGCAAAATTTTCCTAGGCAGATAGGGTAAGTAATAATTACATGGCCCTGTATTTAGAGATTACGTTTTGGCGCGCTAATCCCGGGATTTACTGCGTTAAGACGTCTTATTACATGTTAAATTGTTATTACTGCTTATTTTGCAGCTCGTAAGGGATTAAGTAAATTTGCAGAGCGCGATATTTGTCAGCTTAACTCTTCACCGAGATACACGAATAGTCACCGCAACGTTTCGTACCATAAACGTGAATTCAAAATTATGTAATACTTCTACATTTTTAATTCGATTTTAACACAAATAATAATAAATAAATTCTATTGTTTTTAAAATAAAAATGAAAGATCTCATATATTTTTTAAGACAAAATCGTAAGCATCTTCTCATTTAAATATTGTTTCAGATGGATCTCAAAATACTCAGGAGAACGAGGCGCAGATGTTGTAGGTGAATAAGCTCAACAATGACGCGGTGGGCCCACGCGGTACTGACCGCACTACTGCTGTCAGCCGCGCGCGCCTACCTCATCCTCGTCCCAGACACCGCGCCCCCAGGCCATGTCGCCATCGATGCAGCTGTCTACAAACTCGGCTCCGAACGGTCCTACTCCATAGACGTCCACCGAACCGCAAACTTCGTCCACCACATACTACGGGTCAACAGAACTACTGGTCTCGTCACTCTCCGAAAGAGACTAAGATGTGACGGCGTTCTATACCCCAATCTCTTCACATTCTACGTAGACTCTACCTCCGAGCGCATTAGAGATATAGATTACTACAGTTTGCCAATAAGAATTTTGGTCGTCGGTGAGGACTGCAGTCGCAGACATGCTGATTTGTATGACATTGATTTCGATCGTGTCTATGATCAGAGTGAGTCAGCGTTGCAGTACGAAGATGATCACATAAGAGATAAAAGAGAAGTTATGTATCAGGAGAGTATAGACTGGAGATTGTTAGAAGAAAATGAATTGAGTTCTAGTCAATACAATGTTCTATCTACCGCCTACCCGTGGTCGAGTGAAATGTTTGAAGATTTTGTTGCTAGAAATAAAAGTAGGAAAAGGAGATCCCTTTTAGTTCCATTTGACATGGCTGTGGATATAAAAGTTGCAGAGGCTAAGCAATGGATATCTGAGACGTATGCCAGCTTCTCGATACCCACCACAGATCGATGGCAAGGGATATGCCTAAAGAAATCACAGTTCGTTAATTCTCTAACGGCATTTTTGCCACGGACGGTTCAAAAAATGTGTAAAGTGCAATTTTTAGATGTAAGTGATCCAAGATTCGTTATAGAAAGCAGCCAGGGTGATTTGGTTGCAAGTAGTGATGTATGTATTCAGGAACCGATGTGGAAAGTTTCTGTACTATTCACATTTAATTGTGACCGGACTAATATAATAGATTCAGACCACCGTTTGAAGATAGTTTATCACCACCAAGAATTAAATGATACAGATATAGCTAGGAGAGTTAAAAGGGAGCTAAGGAACCAATCTCCGTACTTTGAACAGGCGTTATACGTAGCGTCTGTGGCAGAAGAACAACCGCCTGGGGTTGTTGTTACTACGGTCAGAGCACGGTAAGTTCTCAATTTTACTACTACTCAATTAACCTATCAAAGACTACTAAGAAGATTCATTAGACAATAGATCTTTATCATAATAATAAAATGCTCAAGAGTAACATACTCTTTCTAAACCCCTTTTACTGATCATTAGCTTTGTCTCAGTTATACTCCATAGAAAGTGTACTGGTTCTGTTTATTAAAACCGCTTACAATAAACCACATTTCCCTAATCATAAATTCCACTTGGTTCATGACACAAATCATCCAAGAATGACTCTAGACGGATACCATTACGCTAGTCAATGAGTCATGAATGTCATGGAAATAACACCTCCTGATCGTAAACCATCTGCCGCTTTAATTGACTTTAAGCTGGCTCGTTGGGCTTTTATGAAGTCATCTATTTTATGTGCGCCGGAAATAATGTCAACCGCGGACAATGGTGACGCGTTATAAAGCTAAAATATCTCAATTTACAACGTGACAAGCTCTTTGTGAATGCGGGATAAACAGCTCATTTGGGTATTCTGAATATTCAAGGTCCATTATTTGAAAGCAAAAGTGTAAATCAAGCGTTGAATAATAGTATGCTCGTTGTTCTGCGGTTAGATTTTGTTTATGAATTAGATTATATATCAACTGTCATAAACTTTAATCACAAATTTATACCAAAATTTAAGACCGAAATCTAAAATATATTTATGCATGTAGCAACACTTGAATCGTCATATCATCGAGTTTCAGATGAACGATTTAAAAATATTAAAAAGAATAATGCTTAAATTCAGAAGGCAGTTTCTACAGAGAGGAACCATTAATAAACTCTTATAGATATACATACTATTTAAACATTAAATGGTACAATAGTAATGAACGTAAAGTACAGAACAAGAAAAAAGGGTCGCTGTCCTGCGAGCGTTAAGCTACAATATCTTTAGATTTAGCGCCATCTTGTACTGCAACAAGGGTCAAACCGCAAGCTTTCACCATAAAATCAACAAAATATGTTTGTGACGTCACGATAATTAGTTCCAAGGAAACTCAATGCCATTTAATAACCGTATATTAGATATAGTTCGGGGCAATTAGCTTTATTTCCTCAATTTCACCGAGACGAGATTTTCATTACGTACGCTGCAATCGTTAGTGCGGCAGAAATAATTAGAAACGAGTTGTATTTACTAGAAACTTCATACTTGCAATTTAAAACCTATGACAGCTTATGAGAAATATTTGCTTTTAACGGCAGCTAGGTTTCGCTAAAATGTGTAAATTTATATTATTATTATGTTCCATGCATCAACGTCGTTAATAATAATAATGAAACCCATTTTAATATAATATGGAAATGATTTAAGTGTGGGTTCATAACACAACTAGTAACCTAGTAATAATATTGAAATGCTAAAAAGATTGAATTTCTTACCACAGTTTAAATATATAACATTCTTATGTAAACATCAACTGTATCATACCGCTTTCAACGAGCATTTAAAACAAACTTCGGACACGTTATAAATGTTTAAGTGGTAAAATAGAAGTCAATATAGAAAAGGCACGTCTCAGGTCTAGTCTAGTTATTTTGACGTATATGGCAATGACGGTTCGTTCACATTGGATCAATAATTTGAGTAATACTTTAATTTGTAAAGTCTTTCAGTATTCCATAACCCTGTACATAACCAACTTATCGTAATACGAAATACTACGTTATATTATAATACATACTTCAATGTTCCGTAAATTTTAAATTCTCAGCGATCCCGAGAACAGTCCAGTTACGTATTCAATGTCGAGTCTACTGGACTCGCGGTCAGCGGGCATGTTTACCGTGGACACGCGAACCGGCGTGGTCACCACTCAGTCCCGACTTGACCGCGAAAGACTAGACGTCCATTACTTCAGAGTCGTCGCGCAGGACGATACGTTCCCACCGAGAAGTGGTACTACCACTTTACAGGTTCGTATTGCTAAAGAATGTAGATTGTAGCAATCAAGTGTTATACTGGTCGTTCATTTAATTAACATCCTTACATCCAATCATATGGGTACATACAATACAGGTAGGTATACAGTTTCTCGTAAAAACTGCTGAATAGATTTTGTTGTAAATTGACACGCCACTAACTTAAAACTTGGTTAGGTTACCCACGTAGGAATGTTATTCCAGTTATGCTACAGGAAAGAAAGCCCATGGGATATAGTTAGTAATATGTAAACTAATACCAATACTCATAGTAATCTCTACAACAGCAAATATTTTGACGTTTAAATCACGTTACTGTATGTGTAGAACATAATCTTCGTGTTTATGTAAGTATGTAGATATGCATATTCTACATACTGAATACGTTGTTTGTAGTGTCTTAACATAACACGTGCTTATAAAGGAATTTACCTCCAAGCAATCCTACCAAACTGAATGACCACATACTTTAATATGTACTAAATTTGACAGATAAACGTATTGGACTGCAATGACCACGCGCCAATATTCGAGATGCAGCAATACGAGGCTTCGGTACGAGAAGGAGCCAGTCCCGGTACTACTGTCCTCACTCTTAAAGCTACAGATCAAGACTTGGGAAAAAATTCTGAGGTAAAAGATTAATCAATAATAATCGTTTATTTTGGACATCTAAATTTAAAATTACTAGATTAAGGCGCGACGATCGCCTCAACTGGGTATACCCCATGCTAGAGCCGATCGATACCTTCTACACCAGACCTTGCCAGTATTTAACTATTGAACAGTATTTTACTATGGTATAATTACATTGAATGATAACTACTGTTGCTTACAAGCCGAAAATTTATATATATCGCTTTTGGAAACTGAATTTACCGAAAATATTGGACAAGACAAATCTGAATCAATAGAATACAACACAATTATTATACTATTTTATACTGCTTGAATTTTTAATAAGAGTTTCATAATTTAACTGTTCTATACTTTTTAATTATGATATGTATTCGATTTTTTCTGTATTTGAATTGGATCCAAATCGGAATAATTACATTCCATTAACAATATTAATGAAGAACTCATTAACACAACGCTTAACTCATTAATACACTAACGTAGCAAATAGCAAATTGTTTTGGTCTTACCGCAAAATTAATACAATTATACGAATTGTAAAATTTGGTAGAATAATTAATTACGTTATTCATCACTGAAATGAAGCTTATGTATATAAAAACCAGATTATAAAATAGCATAATAATTAATCAATAATCTGTCTATCGTCTTTATACATTGTAACCATTTTAATGCTATCTTTGTATTTCACATTAGAACGCTTAGACTTGCCACATCTAAAAATAACCATTAACATATATCGTTTGTTTTCATCAAGGTGGAGTACTCAATAGATTCAGTAACAGCTGATCTTCTGAACACTGAAGATAATGAGTCCATAGATAACGTCAAAGAAACCGATGTTCAAGATGTGTTCCGAGTAGATGGTAGAAGTGGGGCCTTATTAACCAGATCGACTTTGGATAGAGAAAAAGTATCCCGATACACCGTTATTGTTAAAGCTATGGATCAAGCCAGTCCTGTGGTCGAAAGGCTATCTAGCACGTAAGTTTGCTTACAACTATATTCATTAAACATTTGACATTTTTTAATGGCAATGGCTCTTCTTATCTGGTTAGGAACCGGATGGTTCTTTAGCTGATGCTTACAATAATAATTGTTTGTCCGACGTGTCAAGCCCCACGGTATTTGCGCTGAAGTTAAATAAAGTAATGATTTAAAATAAAATTCTTCTAATTAAATTGTTTAAGTCTCTTAGATAATGTCTTTTAAGTATTCAAACGTGATTAATATGGAAATTCGATTTATATGTAAGAGTTATAGTTTAATTATAAAGTTAGACTCAATTGCAAAAGGTACTTTAAAGAACGTCTTCGGATCTCCGTACTAACTAATAAACTTTGAAATTACTAAAACAAAGTTTACGACTCCATATTTTATACTTAATAACATTCCTATGCTAAGCTCTTTGTAAAGGTTAAGGTTATAATTACTTTTAAGAGTTATTTTCATATGAAAGATGGCCGGATTTTTCAGAATTTTTATTTCAACAACATATATCACGAAAAAACTTTTTTTTTTCAGAGCCACTATTCATGTGAATATTTTGGATGACAACGACAACTACCCTCAATTTAGTGAAAAAACTTACACAGTTACTGTTGATGAGGACATCAGTGTTGCTGATAATCCCATTATTGCAAGAATCAAGTAAGTCGTACAAGAATCTAGTAATAAGTAATACGTAGTAAAACAATTCTTTCACAAATAGTCAATTGTATTAAGCCAAATAAAATTAGCTTAGTGAAGTGCTAATTAATTAATTGAATCACAAGATTATTCGAGGACTACATAGAGCATCCATACAGAAGCCAAAGAGTGAATAAATACAATCATTACGACAATCAGCTAATAGATTCCCAAATTGTCCCTATAGCAATCCTCAAATTCAAATAAATTTTCTATACAACATCTTCAGTACAGATCACAGTACATTCAATAAAGATTATTGATATAAAAAAAGAATATATCAAAATAAATTGCCTTATTCAATGCGTACATTTTTCAAAGCGGTTCCCGATTCACCCACTTGTATCAAAAGATATCATAGAACTCGCAAATAAAACACGAATAGAAAATTATTTATATTTGAATTTCCCCGATACCAGACGTCGGGATACCCGCGGCGAGTCGGCGAATTTATAAGTCTACAACCATTTGTTATTTACGGATATTGTATTTCCCTCTAGCTTACAGTGAGTTGTGTGAAATGTACTGCTTGTATTCGTTTAAACTTTTATACGAGCGTGTTTTGTTCGATCAGGAAGTAATCCTTTAAGCCTTCCTATTCGTTTATCTCTCGATATCTGAAATCTACTGTTAATACTGTTATAGATTCTTTGTACTAAAACGTATACTTACAGTGCAGCAGGATGTGTCATGCTGGTTTATTTTTAAAGCAACAATATTTCTTAAATAAATAAAGTGTTGTTATAAAATTTTATTGTTCCACGACAGCTGTCTAGCGATGCTTCCTGAATCATCTCGAAGTTACGACGTTTGTCGCAAAACTTACAGTACGCTCGAAATAGCTTTATTTACGCTCGACAGCTTCGGAACGATTCAATAGCATTATTAGATAACAATCCTTTAGGGGATAAACAGAAATGGACATTTATTTTCGAGCTCAAAGCATTCTGTAAAGAACAATACGTTTTTGCTGTAACTGTCCAGTCCAAATATTTCGTCATTTATCTTCCACTGCTGGTGGAACTCGATTGAACTTTTCATCAATTTTAAACTAACGTTTGACTCTATCGCGATCTATGTTGCAGAGAAATGACTTTTTCAGTGCGTTGACATACCTGTGAATTAAATATCTACTACCCATTCCAAATTTCTTTATAATAATTTAACGTAGTACTTGTAATTATAGAGAAAAATTTGGGTTATTTTTATGCGTAAATTCTACATACCAAATTGACCTACCTGGTATTATATTTAATATTATACCAATTTACAGAGCAAAAGACGCAGATATAGGATCAAATGCAGCGATTCGATATGCAATAATTGGCGGAAACACGCAAATGCAGTTCTCCATCGACAGTTTGAGTGGCGACGTGTCACTCGTCAAGCCACTTGACTACGAACAAGTGAGGAGTTATCGGCTAGTGATAAGAGCTCAAGGTACTATGCATGTCAAATACAGATAGAATTTTCAAATATTGATGTGATATTAAGAAAACTGCAAGAGTAAATATTTTATTACTTGACTTTTAAGAATTTGAAGGTTTACTTTGTTCGTTCAATCAAATTCGTATCTCTATAAGAATATACATTTGAACAGTATCATTTTCGTATTTATATTAATGAATAGAATATAGATGTTATTTAAATTTTGTTTTAAGTTTTTGAAATGGTCGTATTATTTGCAGACGGTGGCAGCCCATCAAGATCGAATACAACGCAACTTCTAGTCAACGTGAAAGATGTGAATGACAACTCTCCAAGGTTTTATACGTCGTTATTCCAAGAATCAGTTAGTGAAAGTGTGCCTGTCGGCTACAGCATTGTTAGAGTAAGTAGCACATCTAAACTAATGTAATAAAGCTGATGAGTTTGTTTGTTTGAACGCTCTATTCTCAGGAACTACTAATTTGATTTGAAAAAATCTTATTGTGTTGTTTGTTGGATGCAATATAATTTCCGCGGAATTACTATAAAATATATTCTTTTAAAACTTCTTAATCTCAATTATAATTGTTATTTATTATTTATGTATGATTCTTTCTCAGGTACAAGCATACGACGCTGACGAAGGCGTTAACGCGGAATTGACGTATACTCTGAGTGACAAAGAATACAATGGTAATAATGAGAGTCCGATCACTATTGATCCTAGATCTGGGTGGGTCTACACGTCAAGCTCATTGGATAGAGAAGTCCAGTCGAAGTATCAATTACAGGTTTGTGTTCGTCTTCAAAAACTATGTAACGCTTTTAAAATAGTTTATTCATTCATATTTTTGCACGTAGGTACTTTTAAACGCTTAAAGTTTATCCTTTTTGGATATTTTCATAATTATTCTGCTTCTTGGAAGTGAGACAAATTTAAAAAGCAAAGATATTAATTAACTTGCTAGTCTTCCAGCGCAAACTAAAAAATTTAAAATTATACAGCTCCCTATAATATATTCAACTAATATACTGTTTCTCAGGTCACAGCAACAGACAACGGAACTCCACCAAGATCAGCTACAGCATCCGTAGTTGTAGTAGTACAGGATGTTAACGACAATGACCCTGTGTTTGCACCAGCTCAGTACGACGTTGAACTGGCTGAAGACGAACCGCCTGGTACACCGGTTGTTACTGTCACTGCGACAGATGCTGATGAGGATAACAGGTTTGTTTTAGATGTGAATTATTTATTAGTTTTAATCATCTATTGGCGCATAGAAGCAATAGTAGAAATTGATCACTTTTCCTCTTAGTTAAAACTATCCCATTCAATTTCGATGTAGTGTGACTTGCAAATTGACGCTTAGGTAGATTGTGTTAGAATAAGAAAGTGTATTTTGTATATTCATTGCTGGTAAAGATTAAAATAACAGAACAATAAAATAACAAAATCAGTTTCAAATTAAAAATAATATTATCTTCATTACGTTGAATGCATGATTGTTAATTTTTTTACAGATTACATTATGAAATCACGGGAGGAAATACGCGCGGTCGTTTCTCTATAACATCTCAAAATGGTCGTGGTCTTATAACGGTGGCGCAGCCTTTGGACTTTAAGCAGGAACGACGATACGTGCTTACAGTAACCGCAACTGATTCTGGCGGTAGATCTGACACAGCCATGGTCCATATCAATATCACAGATGCTAATAACTACGCTCCTGTGTTTGAAAATGCGCCTTATACTGCTTCGGTAAGTTACCTACGTGTTTTTTTATTCAAAGTCGGGCTACTAAATTAATGGTAAACGACCAACCCCACCTATAGATATAGTACGTTATGCTTAGAAATTTTGCGAATAGAAGAGGTAGAGGCAGATTATTAATGATGATAAGGATGGGAGTAAAAATTAATCTTTGTTTCGATACTGGTTTTGTGTAAGAAGATTGGATGGTATTATCTATATTTATTGCTACATTTTTTTATTTCTCTACAGGTATTCGAAGATGCGCCAATAGGCACAACGGTTCTAGTCGTATCAGCAACGGACAGTGACGTGGGCGTGAATGCTCAAATAACGTACACACTAACTTCAGAGATATCAAACGAAGCAGTAGCTCATCACGACCAAGAGTTTCATATCAATCCTCAAACCGGAGCCATCACAACTAATAAACTATTGGATAGGGAAACTATGAGTGGTGAGAAAAATGTTTTTCTTTAAAAATGCAGTAATAAAATAAAAGATAACTAGTCTTTCATTTTTACATAAAAGAACAAGCTTTTAAAACTGTTTAATGAATCTTTCACGCTCCGCGACTTTTCATAGACGGGCATGTGCATGGCCATTTTCCATCGCTCGCATACTCGTTTTTCCCCTACGTTATAGAAAAAAAAAATTACAATTGTCCTCCAAAGTTTGTAACTTTTTGTTTCTCAAAATGTTCACAGAGTATTTAATATATTTATAAGTTAACTTGGGACAGTATAGTGACAATCTCTTATTATTTTTCCAGGGTATCTCCTAACAGTAACAGCGCGGGACGGTGGAGTGCCCGCACTCTCCGACACCACGGACGTCGAAATTTCTGTTGTAGATGTTAATGATAATGAGCCAGTGTTCAAGCAACAATTGTACACTGCTACCATCATGGAGGACGCTTTAGTTGGTAAGATCCATTGATTAATAAGGTATAGCATTGTTAAAATTGCAGTCAGCTTACAGGCCAGATAGTTTTGTACCGATTTTGCTAGAAGTTAGAATAAAAGTCAAAGAACGCATTTTAAAGTTCTTACAAATCTAAAATACATAATTTCTCGTTAGCAATGAAACAAGTTCTAATCGTTCGATATTTCAGAACTGAATAAATCGAAAAAGACTTTTAATTTGATATCTATAAATTCTTAAATTTTTATCCAGGTACATCAGTAACCCAAGTAGCAGCAACGGACGCAGACGTTGGTTTAAACGGTCGTGTACATTATGAGCTGGATCAACGAGATAGGGAAGAAGGGTCATTCGTCATAGACCCTGCGTCTGGAGTCATCAGAACCAATAAGGCACTTGATAGGGAATCTGTTGCTACGTATGATCTGAAAGCTTTGGCTGTTGATGGAGGCACTCCTCCACAGAGTTCTACCGTAAGTATACGTTTTATACAGTAACGTCGAATTTAAAATAAAGGCCTAAAAAACTAATTCTCTTATAAATACTTACTAAATCATTCTTACAAAAACCTTATATTTTTTCAGGTAATAGTGCATATTAAAATCGAAGATATAAACGATTCCCCACCGGTATTTGAAAGCGATTGTCTAACATTTTACATCCCCGAGAACAGTCCTGTCGGCACTACAGTAGGACAGATATTTGCTCATGATCCGGACGAGGGAGCTAATGCTGTAGTACATTATTCTATTAAAGGTGATGATTTGAAATATATAATAATACGTTTTAATGCGATTCTTTCGATCGATTTTGAATCGCAAGTAAAAAAATGTTAATCTTGCTATTTGTTTCCTAAAGCAAAATAGTAAAATTATTTGACAAATTTTAAATTGTGCTATGAAATTTGAGAATCTTTACTTTTCCTACAGGCGGGGACGATTCGAACAGTTTCTCTCTAGAAACACGGCAAGGGTCTGATAAAGCAGAACTGGTAACAATGGTGGATCTAGATTACGAAAGTCCCAGAAAGAAGTATGAATTAGTGATTCGAGCTGCTAGCCCTCCGCTATGGAACGATGTTAGGATAGAGATACTTGTGACAGACGTCAATGATAATGCGCCCATGATGAAAGATTTCCAAGTCATCTTCAATAACTATAAGGATTGCTTTCCTGTTGGTCCTTTTGGAAGGGTACCAGCCTATGACGCGGATGTTTCTGATAAGGTTTGTGGCAATACTCAATACTAAATAGATCTAACTTCTAGCATATATAAAACTTAAAGCCTTTTCTGAGTAATGTAACAAAATGTTTCTTTACAGCTCCAATATCGCATCCTATCTGGAAACAACGCCAATTTAGTTCTGCTAAATGAAACATCTGGTTCTATGACACTTTCACCTCAGTTGAATACGAACGTACCAAAATTGGCGACGATGGAGATTTCTGTTACTGGTAAAGCAATGAAAACTATTTTTAAAATTATAAATTCATTGTATAATTATCGTGAAGCATACCATAAATCATTCGCTATTTGAAATTTTTCATATTACCGCGAGGATGAAAATATATCAATGTTGTTTTTCAGATGGTGTCAATGAAATTAAAGCTATGATGCAGTTACTAGTCCGACTAATAACGGAAGATATGCTATTTAATTCCATCACAGTGAGATTGAACGATATGACTGCTGAAAGATTTCTGTCGCCCTTACTCGGTTTCTTTATAGATGGATTAGCTGCTATAATACCATGCCCTAAAGAGAATATCTACATTTTTAGTATTCAAGTAAGAGCTATGGCTTATAAATTTTAATAGGACCTTAATAGTTAATTTAACCAACAGTATCCATTTTATTTAAATCTTCAAATTTTCATTACATATTTTTAAACTTCTAAAATGTTTCAAACTAGCATTCTTTATTGATCAATTCATTAATAAATTTGTAATATTTTACATTTGAATTTGCCACGATACAAACTTTGCTTAGATTGTAACTAGATGGCGCTGTTCTAAAATAAGCATGCTGTGTTAAAGAAGCATACTAAAGTATTATATTATATATATTTCTAGGATGACACAGACGTATCAGGCAATATACTGAATGTGTCATTCTCCGCCCGACGTCCAGACGCTGAACTAGCGCCTGGAGACTTAACGTACTACACTCCTACTCACTTGCGCGAGCGGGTTTACTTGCATAGAACCACACTGGCTAGATTAGCTACTGTACAGGTGAGTTTATTATACGACGAATTAAACGTACTCCGGATCGTGATATGTATAAAACAATAAATAGAAACACACCTAGTCACTAAAACCAATTTACACCTTCACACTTGCGCTAGTTACTTGCACAGAAAGTCGAGGATTTTACGACTATAATATATATGAAAGATGACACATTTTAAAATCAATTTTATTACATAAAACCTTATTATGTAAAACCTTTTTAAAAGGTACTGCCCTTCGACGACAACGTTTGCGTCCACGAACCATGCCTAAACTTCGAAGAATGTCTGACTGTGCTTAAGTTTGGGAATGCATCAGGCTTCATTAACAGCGATTCGGTGCTATTTCGACCTATATATCCCGTCACTACGTTCACGTGCAAATGTCCACATGGGTTTACTGGTAAGATAATTAATAATTAAATAACTATTAGATATGCACATGTAATCTAGTAGAAAGAGTCTAGGGACTAATTTCAGTTACATTTATTTCGTTATCTCTTTCCCACGGTATATGAACTGGCTAGTTTGTGGTACCATACATCCAGCTATTTAAGCGTTTAAATTTACACGTAATGAAAATGTCACAATTAAAACTTTAATAAAAATTATCTATCTTTGTACCTGCATCAAATATGTATTTACAGATGCTGTCTAGCTTACTTTAATTAATATCGAATGTTCTCTTTCTATCGAAATCGAACACTACACATCTTATATTGATATTCTATGATAATCTATCCAATAATATTCTGCTAGGTTCTCGTGAGCATTATATGTGTGACACGGAGGTGGACCTGTGCTATTCCTCTCCTTGCATCAACAACGGCACGTGTATACGTCGCGAAGGAGGCTACACTTGCGTATGCGCAGCTGGTTTCACTGGTATAAAAGTTTGAATAACTTTTCATTCCTATTTAATTCAACAAATTAATAATAACAATTAGTTTTATCCTAACAATATATTATGATTTATTTATTTATATGAGGAAACCGTTGGTAGATAAGTATTAAATTTATTCAGTTCTTAAATAAAATAGAAAATTACTTCATGAACAACATAAACATCAATCATTTATCATGAATAAGCAAATCGGACCTTACCAGTAATTACATCAGTAAAATACTGTGTCACTAAAAAAGTTTAATTACTAAATTAAAGGAATATTTAACTTTCTACTTAACAGAATTTATATCATTCAGCTAGCATTCTTAGATTCCAAGATTTGTAGGTTTCATTAGGTGACCCGCATCCATTGCTTTCTTTATAACAATAATTAATTATTGTTCCTTTTCATTTAGGTGTAAATTGCGAAACAATTCTAACATCAGCGACATGTGAGCTCGGTGACGCTTCATTATGTCGTAGCGGGTCCCAGTGTGTCGCGAAACGTGAAGGAGGCATTATGTGCCAAGGGTGTGCCGTCGACGCACATACCTCACTCTGCGAACTGCGATCTAGAAGCTTCCCAGCTACGTCATTCCTTACTTTCCCTGGGCTGAAGAAACGACATCGATTCCACTTGAAATTGCGGTAAGATTTGGCGTTTTTCCCTTATCAATACATTACCAGTTAATGAGGTTTTTGATCGTAACAGATGATAAAGCTTATGAAGTTGCAATTCTGAGCTATCGGAGACGGATTGATATTAAAATTTCTCGTAAAGAAGTAAATGAAATAATAATTTTATTTGAAAGTGTATGCGGTTTGATTATCTTCTAAGATCTCTTTCTGAATATTTTTGAAATCTAGTTAAACTTAGTCATATAATTAATGAATGGGTGATACCCAATTATGAGAATGTCAATCAAAATAATACAAATTTCCCACAGATTCGCAACCCAATCTACCTCAGGCCTCCTCCTATACAACGGACGTTACAACGAAAGACATGACTTCATAGCTCTAGAGAGCATTAGTGCTGGCGCGGGGCGCGGGGGCGGGGGACTGCGGTTCAGCTTCGCGCTCGGAGGGGGGAGGAGTGAGGTCACTGTGGAGGGAAATGTCGCTGATGGCAACTGGCATACCGTTGAAGTGGAGTACTTTAACCGGGTGAGTTGACTTTAGAATTTTTTTTCTTCAATTATGGCACTAACTTGCCAGTGTCATTTACCAAATTATTAATTGTGTTATTTTTTTTATTCTTTTTTTTCTAGGGCTTCTAGCCTGCCAGTCCTAATATCAACAAATCACACATAAATAAATGAACTCATTGCCAAAATATATACTGTTTCATTAGACATCATCTATCTAAATGTGTATGAAATATAGTAACGTCATATCAGTCTTCTTCGACGATCAAATACGTCGTTACATTTATATATTATGTATCCATGTAGTTTATTTTCAACTTCTTCTATTATACTTATTTTCCATCCCAATCTTTTCTTCTTGTTTTGTCTGTGCAATACCTGGTTATATGGTAGAAATCACTAGTAGTAATAAGACCGCCATTTACTTGTCTGTAGTACAATTTAGTCAAATTTAATAAATAAACAATAAATGAAGTCAATCGAAGTACTCATAATTGGCTTCTTACTTCTGTTTCTTCAAACCATTAAAGTTTAAAGATTTAAAAAACAAGTTTTAAACACATCAAAACTGAATGTCACTTCATCCACAGACAGCAACAATGATTCTAGACGATTGCGACAAAGCGTTGTCTCTGGCTGGAGCAGCAGAATTTGGTGTCAAATACGCATGCGCTAACTTCACAAGAAAAATATTGCCACCACGATGTGACATCCCTACTGAGACTTGCCACAGGTAAACATTGAAATATTATTGTAAAAATCATGCGTGACCTAATAGTTTTTAACCTAAGCTACTAGTATATTCTATTTATTAAAGAAAGTATTAAAATGTTATTTATCTGTAATCTAGTTGCCATAACACAAGCTGTACTTAGCGTGGAACTAGATGGCGCTGTGTTAGAAACCTATGGTTTTATTATTATTAATATTATTTTTCTATGGATTTATACAACTTCAAATAATATACATATTATGTTTATAACAAAAGCATCGACAAGATAATAAACTGTGCAGTATTGCCATTCACAGGTTCCTAGATCTGACGGGTCCGCTGCAAATTGGCGGTTTGCCGAACATTCCCAGCAGTTTCCAAGTCAGGAATAAAGACTACGTCGGCTGCATCTCTGATCTCTATATTGACCACAAGTTTATTGATTTGAATAGGTAAATATTATATTAAATATGCTCAGCGTTTATTGTAAAACTTTTTCGGATCAAAAGTAATGTTTAAACTTATGAAACATAGAATCGGAATATACAAATAGAAATTATAAAAAAGGGTGGCCATCACAAAAAATATTGCTATGTTCATTTTTAAATTTTAAAGTAAAGTTAATAAAGCAATGAGGGGAATCTACAATACATTATAAGGTTTTTATAGAGATATTTCTTGTTATATATTTAATATCATGAATTATGGTCAATTAACAACGACCAATGGCCATCAATTCTCATTCATGTTTAGTAATTAAGAAGTGTTATTTGCGAAAAATGGAGGAAAAAGGTAGGTTATGTCAGCCTAAATCGAATTAAATCTAAATCCTAGCGTTGTTCCACTGTTCCACTATGTATCATGTCATGGGTGCTAGAGCATCAGTAGTCGACCAGAGTCGAGTCTTCCTACACAATTTAAAAGCTAGTATAATTCTTCAAAGCTTTACAACTACATTTTTTGACACTCTTCTTCTTATTCATAGCTACGTAGCAGACAATGGGACCACAGCAGGTTGTCCAGAGAAGCGTTCTCAATGCAGCAGCGCGCCGTGCTACAACAACGGCGAGTGTCAGGACTTGTGGGACACTTTCCTATGTGACTGCGCCGAAGGTTACACGGGAAAGGACTGTGCTGAATGTGGGTATTATTTATACTATATTATGAGAAATTTTTACGTGTTTAAGATGAAGTACGGTGTCTTCTAGATCTAAACATCCACCATACTGCAGTCGGTGAAGGGTTATGGTGGTTAAAATAACGCGAAGTTTATGAAAAATATACGAGATTGGAATCATCGCCGTCCCATTTTTAAAGCACGGTGCATACATCGTATAATTTATTATGATTAATATGAATGTATTAAAATTCAAAATGTTAATTTATTTAACAATGTATGAATTATATTCTCTTCTTCTGTTCTTATGTTCAACTGCTTCTTCTATGTTTGCGATGTTTATTAAAACTTCATATTCTAGTTCCAATGCTTTGATATCTATTAATATCTATTACTACATATTTTTATTTTATTATTTTATCTCTTCCAACAGCCACTGCTCCTCCGTGGCGTTTCAGCGGAGATGGGATGCTATCATTCAACCCTCTCCTACGACCGATACAACTGCCGTGGATGAACGCTCTGTCCTTGCGTACGAGACAACTAGATGCCTTCCTCATGTCCATACAAGTTGGCCAGAACAGCACCGTGCTAGTTACTGTAAGCTGTCTATACTTATTAAATAGGTTTGAATGTAGAGATGTTTACTATAAACTTTACTCATGATAAAGAAGACTTTTCTCAATGAGTGGTTATTTATTCTATTCCAATTTGAATTAGTTATATTTGGCTTTGGTAATAAATAGTCGTAAAAAACTAATCAGTATGTTATATAAGCGACAGGGTATCCTGTACTTTGGATAAAAATACCTTCAAACCAACGATACTTTGCCAATAATTTTATAACTATTAAGTAATTTTCTGATAGGAAAAGTAACAAAAAGCAAAAAATAAAACTAAATATACTAATAATTTAAATGATAATAACAATAAATCTTTTGTTCTAGCTCAAAAATGGTCTTCTGCATTATTCCTACAACGGTGAGACGATGTTCCTACCAGCGCCAACATTAGCTGATGGAGCGTGGCATCGAATAGAAATCAAATGGCTTGGCACCGATATTTCCGTGAACATCGACTATGGACTGCGAAATGCATTACTACCAATGCTAGCCAATAAGATACAGGGCCAATATATTGGCAAAATACTCATTGGCGGGCCTGATACCTCAGCTAGTATTTTGTCATCGGATGTTGGATATTTTGAAGGATGTATACAGGTAAAATATACATATAAAATACTTTATACCTATCTGCGTACTACGCTTTATAAGTAACTATGGAATAAAAAAACGTTCTGAAAAATTAAAGCCAATAAGCGAAGTAAGTCAAATTCCATCAGATGATACGCCAATTTGTTTGCCCCCTTTTATAAAGAAAATTTGATTTTAAAACAGCCTTTAACGGTATCAGTTTCAACAAATTATGACCTTAAATACCTTACTTTTTTATCGTAATTATTGATTCAAACAAATTAGTAATTCTTAATTATGATGAAATAATAAAAAGATGACTTGTTTTTAGGATGTTCGTGTAGGAACGGCTCAATCGTTGCTAAACAGACCTACAGTTAGAGAAAATGTGAGGGATGGTTGTCAATCAAGAGCAGATTGTATGCTTTCTATTTGTCCACCCTATGTAAGTAAGCTTACATGTCTTACTCCGAGAGGTATTGAGATAAGGAAATAAAGTCTATCTATACTATTATGCTTTATGTTGTTAAATATGCTTTCGGCCTAAATTATGTACACCGTTTTTGTCATGCATAATAGATAATTATTGTTACCTAAAGTAATTGTTTGTGTATATTTAATTATGAATGATGTGGTTGTACGCAATAAATAAATATGCTTTCACGTCTAAACCGCTAACTCATTTTTGTAAAATGTAGTACACATAGAACTTCATCTCTTCAAAATGGGTTTCAGTATTATACCTATATAAGTTTAAAGTTAAAAATCAGTCTATATGTGTTTATACTTAAGAGAAAATAAACAAAAACAATTCGATTGATGTCCAATAACCATAGAGTAAATGTATCTCGTCATGATTTAACATTAAATTGTCGAAATGAGGTTTAACTTCATCTCTTCAAAATTAGTTTAATTTTACCTATACATATAAGTATATAGTTAAAAGTAAGTAATTATATGTTTATACTTAAGAGATAATAAACAAAAACAATTCGATTGATGTCCAATGTCCATAGAGTAAATGTATCTCGTCATGGGACACGACGGAATGCGAGTGTGAGCTCGGGCGCGTGGGCCCGCAGTGCGTGGCGGCGTGCGACCTGCGACCGTGCGGCGCGCACGCCACCTGCGTGCCCGACGACTCGCTGCGA
>DWAJ01000395.1:0-34277 GCA_018238005.1 Eurema mandarina
TTTTTTTATGTTTTTATAATTTTTCCTTTATATGTGCCTTATAATCTATCTTGGTGCAAAATTTGAAGTTTCTAAGTCTGCTAGAAGTGCCTTAGACTTTTGATGATCGGTGAGTCAGTCAGTCAGTGAGTGACAAAATTAAACAAAATTAAGAACTTTGACCCGTTGTAATTCTTAAACTACTGGTTCAAATTGAATGAAATTTTAAATATAGCGTGTACTTATAATGCCTGCATGGTTAATGAAAATTCAGCATTCTAGTTTTATCGACAACAAAGTTACAGGGGGTCGAAAATGGCCTGAGTTGCTTCGAGAAAAGGATGGTACGGCCGTGCCGCTTTTTTGCTCGACTTGGTGGGGGCACTGCCGTGCCCCCTGATTTGTTCATACTTAAAAAAAAACACAAACACAAAAAAAAAAACTTTCAATATATCATTTCTTTTACTTAATTACTCATGGGTTATAGAAAACTATAATAACTTTATTAACTTTTCCCTTTCACTGACACGAGTCAGTGCAGATGACAAAAAACAAACGTACCTGCGTATGGTTAATATCACACCATATTGACCTGTATCTGATTTTATATCTCTTGGAGATGAAGTATTTATCTACATGCGATATTTGGCAATTAACACTATTTTAATTTTAGCTAGCGAGGTTTTGAGTTTGAATCAGTACTATTTGTTTGCTTTTTTACTTTATTTACTACAGAACGCTGATTTATTTCAAAAATGGAAAACGGTAATGTTTGCGAAAATGACACGCTTCCAATTACAGAGTATAGTGCGACTCAGCGGCGCACAATGCCGACTTATGCTGAAGGTAATTGGAACGTGAATTAGTTTTAGTTTGAGAGTGTTCGTACAATGCAGTGTTGCTGAAATTCAAACATTCAACGGTAAGCATTTTGTCGCATAATGTGCTATAATTGGAAAACTAGGATAAGCGTGATAGGATAGAAGTGAAGCAAAAAATCGCGAAGCCGCTGGATATAGGCCGTTGACCATTATTTTCATTATACATTAGACAAAAAACTTTTTAGCGTAACGAACACATAAGGTTTAAATCGTCGTAGAGAATCTAGAATAGTGCTTAAATTTGAAATATATTTTAAACGTTGATTACAGCACTCATGATTATACAATGAATTCAAATTTACTCTTATTATAAAAGTTAAAAAAAATGTTGTTGACCTGCATTTGAGGGTACTTCTACGCAAATAGAAGTTCACTTTTTGTTTACAATTATTCAGAATTCAGATAGGTTGATGGTAAAACAAGAAAGTTCAATGGCACAGCAGATTAAACAGTTTAAATAATTTTAGAAAAGTAAATTTTAACAGTGTTATCAATTTACAAAGATAACAGACGCGTTTTATCTCTTTGATTGGCTCTTAAGCGCTATCACTGAGCGCTTGTTCTTTAATAGTATTCATTTATCCGAAATTAATAGTGTTTTTAAAACATTAAAAGGATTTTAAAAGGACTAATTATCAAGGTATTTATTAAAGACAGTTTTTTTAATTTTAAATTAAATAAGTACACGATGTAAAGAAACTTAATTCAATTGTAATAACCATTTCGGTTTTTTTTTAATCTTTAAAACGTAGACTCCATGTAAGAATTTAGCTTTAGCAAAGTTCCGGATAGCACTGCACGGGTTATGGCGTTTCTTTTAACATCAGGAGTATGTCCAGATCGTCTCCCCTCTTGATCGTATAAAAAAACGAATAAGTAACAGTTAATGTGTTTATTTATTTATTTAGAGACACCAAGAGCAAAGTTAATAACTATAATTTTAAAAAATAAAGATCTTAGCAAGCTTAATGTAAGCTTACACTAGGCAAATTAAATTTTGGATATATTTTGCTATGATTGCACCTTACTATCAAAGCTCAGATCAAATATTTTTTCTTATTTGAAACATTTTCTGCAATTTTAACACCAAATATGTTATACTTTGCTAAATGGATCATGCAAACAAAAATAGAAGAACACAATATAATAATATATAATATCAAAGATAAATCTGAACGCAGCCGAGTTAGTAAAATGAACGCATTGACAATCAGTATAAATGTCAAAAGTACTTCCGGTCAAAAATTAACTTAATTATTAATATCAAATGAAAGTATTGCTTTGATAAAAAAAAATATTATATAAATTAATTTGCCTTATTTATACTTTAAATTATATATGTTTTATTAAGCAATAATAGAGTTCTATTTTATGTGACAGAAAATAGTATTGATCGTTTTACGTCACTACACGGCTGCCAACCTTCAAAACATTCGGCTGTCTTCGTTTGGATCGATGTTCGGGCCTTTATTGCGAAGAAGCGTTCTTCAGGGTTCTGCATCGCGAACTTGGAACTGCCTTACTAAGTTTACGCAATTGCTTTGGTGTAAATTAAAATATTTACGAGAGTTGAGGGTAAGTTATTTTGTTTATTTGAGTTCTCTTATCACTAGCGTAGGTAGGGCTCCATTGATCTGTAGAACGAACATGGCGTCAGCATGTAAATAACTTAGTGACATCTAGTTCGTGTATTGAAGTTAAATGATCTACGGAAGTATCTTAAGTTCTCGAATTATGTTCTTTATTATGCTGTACGAAAATTGTTAAATTACGTTAGGTTTCATAATGTTTAAAAACTTTCTCTAATGATTGTATATATTAACTACAGCTGTCGAGGTAGGTATACATAACATAGGAATCACAACATTGCCTACGAGTAATTAAAATCGTATGTGAATGGTTAATCTACAATCTAAATGCGATAAATTTTGAAAATTCTTGTGTATATATTCTTGCCAAGAAACAACTTTTGCTGTTTTAACTTTTCCTCTTATAAACTACGATGAACACATTGATATAACATGTAATACATGATAGTAACGCATGTAGTTTGAAAATGCAATGCAAGTCAATGTGACCAAACACTGGTCTAAACAATTTCATGTTTTTCAGCTTAATCTGCTTCGATCGAGTATTGGTACCTTTTAATGGTAAGTGAAAGTACTTCTAGTACTTTCCTATTTGATAATTATCTCATGCTGCGTATCGATGAACTGTGGTGTAACAAGCATAAACATTTGCATGACTGAAGTTCACATGCTTAAAGTCTTGACTAATTTCACTTCAAACTGGACCAGCCATAACAACAATAAGTCAATAGTGATAGATGCACCTCGGATATGTTATTATACTTTCATAATGTTTGTCGCAATTTGCTTTATCTTACACATCATTAAAATATCTCAGTTATATAGTTGTAATAGTCTTCCACACGAATTGCAGAAAATTACAGCTTACTTCTGTTTAACTGTCCATTGCTTCAGGACTAAGGAAATTCATTCAAATAATTAATTTAACTATTAATGTAGGCTCTGCTAGTTTCAGATCTCTATATCTCCATAGATACAAATATGGATCCTAATGATCTGTTTTTTAGTGTAAAACTTGTAGGTAAAAGTGAATCTAATTTTAACTTTGATGCTCTAGTTGATTTTGGTTGAAATTTATTTAATATAACAGATACAGAACTTTATAATAATTCCATACCATTCATCCAAGCAGCTTCCATTTAATCCATTGGTTACAATTTATATCATCAATCTGTCTTAAAATTGGTATATCCAATACATTAATAAAGATTCATAACATGTTTAAGTAAAGATGACTTATTGTATTAAAACATCTATAGGAACATAGTTTGAAAATTTTAAAACATTAATAAGTAATTATGGAGGCGTTAAAAAATTTTAGGCTTTTATCCCACTGGATCATTCAACAATCTAAAATAAAAAAAAAATATAATCTGTTAACTGTGGAAAGCAATTATATTAATCATTGTTATTTACAAAATACTTGGTGATTATTATTACTGATTCAATATGGAGGCCATCTATATTTGTGATTTCCTTCTTATTAACATAATATTTCCTGATATTTTTGATTGCTTGTGACACATTAAAAGCCAAACATTTACTGCTTTCATTTTATTGTGTCTGCAGTGTTGTTACATCAAAGCATTTTGTGGGAAATAAGAATGTTCAATTCAATTGTGATGAGAATTAAAATTTTGGAGCATGTAGTGATAAACTCTTTACTTCTTGAAGCTTAAACTGAGTAGTATTTGCTGACAAATAATAATCATTATATTATTAACATAGTGCCTTGAATATTTATATTATGCTGCTTGTTTATATGCATATGATTTGCAGTGCCTTGAATGTAATATCAAAAAAAACTAACATTGATTGTTGATTATTTTTTAGCTCTAGTGCAATGATAATAATACATTATGATTATATACCAACAATTTTGATGAAAGAACATCTCTAATTTAGATGAATTTAATAATGTTGAAGAAAATTTTCCTACAGAATGCTTATAACATTGGCTGACAGTAACGGAATCCATTCATGGTACACTGGCTTTGGTCTATAACTACAACTTCTAAGTACTTATTAGGTCATATTGACATGTTTCAGATGCCGCGTACCCGTAGGAAGCACTACGCGTCACATTCGCGGTCCCGCTCTCGCTCGTACGAGGTGAAGAGACGGAGGCTTGACGACGAGCCCAGAGAGGACTCGTACAGGAAGCGTAGTAGGAGTCGGGAACGTGATAGGTGAGTTGCTTCAGCTGTTACTGTTCTTTATAACCTTTGTGGAAGACACACTAGTGATATTGCCGAGCATATATCTCAGAGCATTTAAGTATTAGAATTTCTTATGGTCAAATTAGTATACAATATAGCTTAGTCTATAATGCCTAATAATGTAGTTCTTAATGTGACAAAAATGAGAAATTAATGAAACAAGACTGATTTCAAGGTTAAAGTCCAAGAAATGATGTGAGAAAAACATAATATATTTAATGTATATACTATGTAGTTATGATAATTGATAAGACAAGGTTACTGCGATGTTGTGAATAACGATCGTAGTTTGTTCGCACGCCATCTATGTGTATTTGTTGGAAACTAGATTTAGTTGGCTTACTCATTATAAGATACTTCATTAACGTTCCGCTAGATGGCGCTGTTACAAGATTTTCAAAGTATGACTTTTTTAGCTATATTTTTTTAATTTAAAAAGATTTTTGACTTTGATATAACTTTTAAACAATGTAGTGCGATTTATAATTCGACGTTAGTTCATTAAGGGAAAAATGTAGAGCGTGAGACCATATTCTTAGGTAAAAAAATAATAAGGGTATGTAATTACAAAAAAAATGTAATGTAATAAGGAAGTTTCTAATAATTAATTTGACGTTAGATAAGTTAGGGCATCGGGGTAACAAACTTGTAGGGCCAAGAGTCACTCTGGGGCTACGTGTCTCAAGGCTCGACCAGGCGGCCTTAGGCCGGTCAATGACGCGCGAAAACTATCCGCGATTCTAGAATATTCCGTGGAATGCGCTAGACTATTACTACTGTGACTAAAAAGATATTTCGTAGGATACGTTTTAACTGATGATAAAAATCTAAAACAGAAAAGATGTGTTTCTATAAAATTAAAGAGAACGTATTCAAATGTGGATATTATTTTTTATCTCTTACACATTATATACATTAAGTATATTGTGTATACGCTACGAATTATTATTATCCGGACTTTAAAACATAATTAAAAAGGTACAATCAATAATTGTATACAAACATTAAGTTCAAATAAAAGTGCCTTCAACCAGTTAATTTCATTATCAGTGACAAAATTATTCTTTTTAAAAAACAGGACTTTACTTTTCGTAATAAAGTTCATATAAGGAAAATGGTATTATGTAAACAGGGTTTTGATTGGTGTACAAATTTTACTTCGCGATGTAATCAACTTGACACCGGATAATATATGTAGATTGTTTATATTTCACCGTTAAGATTCGATCTCACGCCCTCTTTAACGTAAAAGGTAAAAATGAGTTTAAAATTGAGTACTGGCCATCGATATTGGATGATTTATTCGCCCAAGAATCGGGCCACGCCACTTACAAGAAAAGGATAAAGTCATTTGCTAAGTTGTAAAAACAATATATGTATAATAAAGTTTGCTCGATGGCTGTTTTTGCGGTCGTCGAAGGTGTCAATCAGTTATGATTGAGGTAGGTGACTGGTGAGGTAGGACACGAATTAATGATCGGAAACGTAAGGTTTTTATAAAGCTGACCTTTCAAAGAACCTAATTATTTCTATAGGAATCATATTTTGATAGGTAATGACGTCACTTGTTCATTTTATTCTTGACCCGCTCATTAGTGAAGACCGTAACTTTTTTCGTTAATGATTTTATTTTGTTTATGCAAGGATTTTAGCGTAATAATATTTCCGGTTAGACTTGAACCGGTTCATTTAAACAATTTCGCTATCGTTGTAAAAGTTCCGGCTGTTGACAAAATTTCTAAATATTACGACACAAATTAGAGACTTCCTTAAATTTCTACTTTAATTTACAACTTATTTCGCGTTAATCCAATTAACCGTTTTATACAGTAGGTAAAGCTTTTTACATACACTGACCTTAAACTCTCGCAAATTAATTGCCTTAAATGCAAAATTTATAATATTAATAAATCATGTACAAGTTTTTGTTTGGTTTTAAAGCTATTTTAAATTTAAATTAATTAACATCGTATGTGGTGAATGACAAGCGTATAAAAAATATAAATTGTATAAAATGACTTAATTTGGGCGCATTTTAACGAAGCAGGCTTTCCTAACCGCTCGCGAGCCTTGCATTCGTGCCTATAAAACTCGTTTCGAAGTCCCTGGCTAAGCTTTAACAATGACCACGTAACATTTCGCAACTCGAACTGCTCTCAAATAAACCCATTATATTTATTGAGTAACAATCAAAATATCTCATTAATTTGTGTTATCGAAACGGCATATTTTATAA
Source organism: Eurema mandarina (assembly GCA_018238005.1). Classification (NCBI taxonomy): domain Eukaryota; kingdom Metazoa; phylum Arthropoda; class Insecta; order Lepidoptera; family Pieridae; genus Eurema; species Eurema mandarina. The sequence continues at coordinate 6,905 of DWAJ01000395.1, forward strand.
ATATTTTTATATTAATAAAATTCTTCATAAGCAAAGAATAAGGCGCCTTGTTATTCGTATTTGGCAACCTCATAAATTGTGTCTGTCGACTAATTCAATATGGAAAATATTGTATTGTATTATTTCTCGTTGTTGATCTGTCAGTGTGATATGTTGATATGTAATCGAGTCCAAATATAACACGGAACAAATTTCGTGTTTACCCTACAAGGCAAACCTTTTATGTCCACTTTGGAATTAGTCTATAAACATAATTAACCATTAGCTTAGAATCACGATTTGTAATAACACGACATATGATTAGTTTTTATAAGTGTTCGTCATCGAACATTCAACACAATATCCTTCAAAACGTGCATTATTAACAGCAGACAAAGGGCCGACAACTATAATTGGGAATTAGCCGCAATTTGCGTACATGTGTGTTGCGAAAATGATTCGTTAATCGCCAGCCGGAGTGCGAATCAAGGATATTGTACCTAACTGTAAATTATAAGAATTATCGATAGCAACGAATGGTATAATTTACAGCACGGAGTCACGTACCGGCGTGGAATAAACCACGATCTGCCACTATTTGCATTGTGCATTAGATATGCTTTGATTTGTCATTTCTTTCGCAACGAGTGTGTGTCAAGGACCCGAGAAGGTCGAACTCGAAAAAGGAAATCTTTATGTTATCTTTGGGTTTGATGTTTTTAGTCTGTTAACTGTAATCACGTCATCGCTCACAATACGTTTGAAAAGCGGAGTGTTTCAAACGTTTGTTTGATGAAACAAAATGTATTGCTGACCGCTGAAGGGCGTCGTTCTTCGAATTTACAGTGCGCAGTACCGTTATGTTTGCGGTACTTTATAAGCTTCGTACCCTTGTGCCGGAAATCCTTTTAATTTTCATGGATTACTTTATGACACCATGTCTTTAAAATGAATTAGTATGGACAAGTCTGTTCTTACAAATCTTTAAAGTAATATCGTTTGTAATTGTAATAAGCAAACAGATTCAATACGATCCAAAATACAATTTTGGTATTTTGCAAAACTTACAAATTTACGAATTATAGCGAATTCATTTTCCCAACACATTTAAGTTATCATACTTATGAGTTTTTATCATCGATTGACAAAACAGTTGTGCGGCCCGCCGGGACGGGTGGGGAGTGGGGACAAGAGGTGTTGTTCTTGACACAGTAAAACTAGAAATGCAGTAGGTGCAGTGGCGACCCACGCTTAGCTTTTTGCTAACTGCAAACAAGCTCCGATGCTAGCGTCTGTAGCTGGAAACCTGTAGTGGCTGCAGACGCTTGAAATTTGCACGTCTAGTAGAATTCGATGCGTATACTATACGTGATATTTAAAAAGTTATTTCTATCAAATGGGCAATTACTTATGTTTGATACATTGGTGAAGAGAATTAAAAAGGTTCATTAAACATGGCTTTTATAATAAAATTAAAGGTAATAAACGGAAGATTTATCTAATTCTTGTTTGCGTAGGAAAAAGTCTGGAACTTTTGGACCTTATCGTACTAGTCGAGTTTGTAATAGGCTTTTGACATGGCTAAAGTACACGCTGGTTAAGGAAACGCGGGCTTTTTTCTAATAAAATGTAACTATAACGTGACTTTTTAATAATTGGTTTATTTCAATGAATAATATAATGTATGCAATTCAATTATTAAGCAAGACTTGAAATTTTATTAAAAATGCCTACTGGCAATACTACACACGTAATACGTTATACTTAGCCGTGTCGATGGAACTCATTATGTAATTCATAATATAATATGATAATGCTACTGTCAACGACAAAAGAATATCAAAAATCATCACCGAAAAATAGTTTAACTTTCAGAAGTTTTTATGAATAAAGCGTTGTGGAGAATAGAACAAGATAGCTCTTTTGGTAATTTTCAAAGGACAGGGTTCACCGATTCAAGCAATTAAATATTATTGTCCTCATTCTTTGTGGTATTAACGTTTGCAGTTAACTGTAGGAACACATCGGAAATGCCGTATTAGGAAATAAATATAAAGTACAGCTACGTGATTATTACCAATAGTTATGGAATACATGACAATTGTTATTTAAGTATATTTTGTTCATAAGCCTCATAAACATCAACATTGCTCAAGCGTCAAACATTTAAGCGATTAGCCACGCATAGGTAATTATCGTTAACCTCTCCTAATTGCTCGAGGTTTCGTGCCCTTACGTTTCGTCTAAACACCACGGATCGCAAGGCAATGATCATTAGAATGATTTCCTACTCCCGTGCACATCGGATTACTAAACCGAGGTCGCTCTTCACATCCTGTTCTAACAAAGGCCTATTCAGGCTAAATTCACTTTTACAACTCATCACGGCCTCATAAGACATGCACGTTATCTCCTAAAGATACTATCGCGACAGCTTTTTTACGTCCTACATTTTTAATAACAAATCTGTTAAGAACAATTTAAACTCAAGTTTAAATACAAACAAATAATAAAAAAGTAAGTATAAAACTTTTCCGGTGACGGCTGGGTTCCGAGTAATAAATTTATTTTAATAAATATAATGTTTACATTGTTATTAATTTTATAAATAATAATATTATTTCTGGTTTAACGTGAATTTCGATAAAGGCGTAGTAAGTCTGGTGAAAGAATGTATCGTCGTTAACACAAATATAAGAAAGTCCGGTATAATTCCTATCGTACTAAGGGAATCCATTTTGTTGAAGAAATACATTTTCTTAGTAACTAACACGGGCTAACTAACTCAGCGTCATAAATACTAAGATACAAATGATGTCAAATTGTTTTAAAATTGCAACTGAGTGGTACATACAAATAATGGTTTTATTGTTATAGCGAATCAAAACAAGCTTAGCTGTTCATAGATCAATAAATGTTTTCTAAATAATCTGGCGTACATACGCAATTAGTAAATAATTCTATTACCGTCTTCTCTATACTAATCTTAGACGATAGCTCCTTGCCAAATTGTAGCTCGATTGCTCCTTCAATCTTCATTTAAAGCGATCACAGTTCAGCCATAAAAATCATTCTATTTATAGAGCCATTTGTGAATCCTATACGTTCCGTTCGTGAGCAATGAACTGATGATTGCTTTATTGATCAAAGAACGATGGCTCTGTTGAAAACAAAAGCTTTTTGAATTTTTGCTCTACACATGCTTATTGTTGTTGCAAACAAGAAACGATTTATTCCGTATGACTTTTTGACATCCATTTCCGCGAGTATTATCAGCGTACGCGTGTGATTCATACAATGGAGCATTGTCACGTTTCGAGGATGGCGGCGAAGTCGGACGTCTAATTCGCTCGTTTTAGTGAAACTCGGAACAATTGCTCCAGTCGCCGACTTTCAGTGTATCGACATAATGATACAGTGGACAGTTGTCACCGTCAATCTCCGCCGCAGAGCTTGCACAATGGACCGCGGTAAATCAATACGCGATATTGTCCGCTTTTTGTTGCGTACTCGCTATTATGCAACTATGAAACTATATCGATCTCTTGTTAGCAGCATTTTTAAAGCTTTTTCTTTATACTCAATATTTGTCGATTTCCACCGTAATGACAATACAGTTTTAATCAAAGTAATGATGCTAACTTCGTCATTATCTAAAATGGTTCATGAAATATTGGAATATATAATTGATTCGATGTCTATGCGCATTATCTGGTCGGAGACGATCTCGAGCCTTATATTGCAACAAGTTGCAATTCTCTCGGGCTGTTACTAGGGAGCCGTTATAGCCGAGTTAGGTGCAGACAGGAGTGCGGTGAAGGAGCGATTAGTGAACCGGTCCCAGTGCGTTGACTCCCGGCCCGCCTGCGCCTACAATCGCGAATTGTGCCTCTCGCTATTGCACACCCGCCCCGCTCACTCGCACCCCCGCCGTCTCGTGGACACGATCGCCTTGTATCCAAACCAGCGCCCTTGTTGAACTTATGCCTATATTTATAATGTTGCAATAAAATCTTCGCCCATATACCACATCGCATTATATGTAGGTCCCACTATCCAACTCGACTCTCCAGCGTTTCACACTTTCATAAACAAAAGTCATGTTTGGTATCGCATTTTCTTCAGAGCGAGGAGTGATGTTTACAAAAACAGTAAGACATCTAAGTTTCACTCGGATGACAGGTTGTACCGGTATCTTGTTATTTTAAATGCACATGTCCGCTTGTGAGTTGTGTGTAATTGGTCGCAGGTGCGGCCGCGTTACCCGGGCAAGTAGCGAGCAATGCTAGGAAGCATCTAGCTGGAGTTCCGTAGTGATAACTGCCAGAGATATGTGAGAATGTTGTAGGAAGCCAGCATTTGATAACATAGTTTAATGTAACGATGACTCACGTCTTTTTTAACCTTCCTAAGAAAGATCCTTCATTTAATAAGTAATAGAATAACTATAAAAACTAATAAAATAAAATAAAAATATTTGCATATTTGTTTAATATGGATTAGCCGGATTCAATAGCGCAACTTCTACAGAATATTTCCCTGAGTAGTGGAACATAGTTTTTAGAAACGTCGCGTCGTCTTAAGAATATGGTTATCATGACAATATCAGGACGTTTCAATCGGTGGCTCAGCTCCAGCTTAGGAACGTACAGATATGATAGATAAAGATTTACAGTTAAATGCATACTGATCGCGGAACCATAAACGAGATTATATACTATTTTTTTCCGGACGCCTCGTACCAGTTCAGTTTCTAGTAACTATGGACTGCCGTATTATGTACCGAGAAAACTTTCCAACGCGAACAACACCTTAACGATATGCTGCATACTGCATATGACTAGATTATTATTATTAAGTATTAAACCGCACACGTTGATTCGCTTCCTGCATTGCTGGCTTCAAACTTAGGCAAATATACTTATGTATATAAAAACATATCTGTACTGGCAAGCTAAGAACATTGCTTTGAAAGAAAAAGAAGTTGTTCAGCATATCTGATCTTAATAGTATGTTAATACATTCAGAATGACGAATGAATAAGTCCAGTAACAAGAGGACAATATTTCGAAAAAATATTTTTGTGTTTTGTATATGAACTTTCGTAAATATGATAGACATAATTTAACCATTGTAGAAATGGTTGGATTATTTAATTATTAGTGATTTCCTCATGCAATAAAACAAAAGGAAGAAATGTCTAGTTAAGATATGATAAAACCGTCTCAAATGATCCTGGAGCTTAGGGCCGAGGGCCGCGGCAGGAGGGCGTTGAACCCGGCGTGGGTCGGGGGTCAGACGCATTCATTAGCTCTTAGTGCACTGCATACTTGCGCGTGCGCCGATCATATGTGTGTCGATATGCTCATAAACCAGCCCCTACTGATAACGTCACATCATTTATTACTCATGTGTGGTATGACAAGCTCTATCATATGACATATCATACAATTTACGCAGTCAATTATTATTCCGCGTCGCTCTGTGCTTTATTCCGAGACGGTTGTTTACAAAAAAATATGTTTATCATTATTTACTGCCGTATAATTTATGTAAAGCCTCAATTTTATTAATACGTTACTTGATCGATGTCTTTGTAAGAGATCGTATGCATGATACCGCAAAATACCTTCCGGACGGACATGAAAAGAAAACTGGTTTGTTAGATAAGAGCTCGAAATTCGCATGTGAAGGTCGCTCAATCGGTGGGCGAAGGTCTCATCGCGGAAGCTGTAAAATATAAATCTCGGCATCGAGCGATCTTCGTGATTAATGCACCGCTCGGTCAATGCAGCCCGTTGGACATATCCGCGCGATGTTTGAGTTTCTCTCTTTATCCTGACCGATCGATAAATAATAGGTACTCATTTTTTACAGTGCCGGGTACCTTCCTATTGTTTGACGAACTGTTTTGTGCGGACGTCGCGCTTTCCACGGCCACTTTGAAGGTTTATTTGTGGTAATATTCATGAGTGCATTAAATAAATGTCTCATTTTCCGCCTTTTTATTTACCATATCATGTACTCGTATATATGTTTGTACGACAGATCTAACACCTACCCTGGTGTTTATTTATGCACTTCATTAAGACAGATAGATATAACCACACGCAAAGTGCACCACACAATACAATCAAACGATCTGTACATAATTTATTCATTTACCATTTGCTATGCTCGAATCGTTTCTCATTTACATGCGTAAAGCTCATTCGATTGTTGTTCTGTAAGTGATGCAGGAAAGTGGTTGACCTATGATTTGAACCCTGTCGTAGTTGGGAGCATTAATCTAATTCGAATATCGAGACATGCACAATGTATCAGTATGAGTCAATCGAGAAAGTAAACCAGTAAGCATTGTTCCGAGTGGATGCGCGGTGTACGGCTGCGTGGGCGCAGGCAGCGGCGCGAATTATACCAGCTCTCTATTCATTACTCATCGTCATTGCTATCGCTATTTTCGGAGACGAAAGCTAGTGTAGGTTCACTTAATCTAACTTTTGTCGAGCTTAATTATGTGCCATGGAACATTGCACGGAGAAAGGATTCGACGGCGAATCTATCTCACCTCGCCGAGCACATTATCCAAACTCCTTTCACTACTGACTAGAGGATTAATCGAGCCGCCATTTCGATTTATTTAAAAGCCGAAGTAAAAAATGTCTTTATTCGAGTAGACGTTTTTACAGAGGCTTTCGAATCGCTTAGCCGAGTCAAACTAATTCGATCGAACGTTAGTTTATTGACATTAAACAAAGCTGATTATAGAAATATTAACAGCGTAAAGTATTGCTATAATTAAAAAGTCGAGAGCTTTTTTCCTTCATAAACACTTTGTACACATGAATGACCTTTGTCTCCGCGAATCGTTTCACGCTCACTGAGTGCTCATTAAAGCGAACAAATCCCCACGCAGGTGTGTGTATATTTAAAATATCAATACTTGTTTATAAAATAAACTTTAAAAACCTTGTCTTATACTAAGGATCGGATAAGTAAAGCTATAGGAGTATATTCGACGAATTTGTGACTATGTTTATTTAAGTTAATTGGCGTATGTCAGGAAATATTTGAATATACATAATTTGAGCAAAAAACAACATTGTACAAACCAAACTCCATTTCCAAATAGTCCCTTACCTAAAGGATTGGTAACTTAAAGGGATTTGTATTGTATGAAGGTTCTACCGAGATTATTTCTAACACATTACGAGACCATTTATGTATTAAGAAGCACTGAAAAATCAATGTTGAAGTTGTAAATGTTGTAAGAGCCGACTAAAAAGAAGTGTCGTAGCTTTTACTTGTATTCGGAAAAAATAACGTTATTGTTCGTTGTTGTGCGATAGAAAGTATCGACTGTAACAAGAATCGCTGTTTACTGCAAGCGTATTGTTCTGGCTGTTTGTTTGTTTGCTACACATTGCATCTCTTATACAAGCAATTCGCACAAGCCAAGCAATCCATAACAGACTTTTCGAACACGTTATTAAATGTATGTAAGGTAAAATGAGGATTAATAATAATAATAATTTATTTCCATAATAAGGTGATTTACAAAATATTTTACCCAGGCACCCAAGATAGTAAATACTGTTTTTCAGGAGCCTGAGATTAAAAGTCTAATTCGATTTTTGAATGTGTCACAAGGGAATGTTAGAGTTCAAATTACGTAATGTCTATAAAACAACCAATAATCCAAAACATGTTTATTCAAATTGTTGATATAAGTTAGTTAGTGTTAGCTAACTATCATAAAAAACGTAGTGCCCAAATTAACATTAGAAATAAATTGTATAGATTTAACTGATTGTAATAAAATAATGAAGCGCTTCTGCAGTGTGCTAAAATACGAAAACCATCTTTCTCTGTTTTACGAATTATAAAGCGTATCATAATGTTACTTTCGCTATTACTATGTCAATCATATTTGAAAAAGAAATTCTTAATTAGAAGACTAATTAATTTTGTACGAAACTTGCAACATATTCATACTTTTCCCCGACTTCAGTTATGCAATGCTTTCAGTAGATAAAATTAAACCTAATTGTATATGAAATTCACGAAGCGTTTTCATTTAACTTTGTTTTAATGTAAATTTAATCGCATAACGTCGATTTCTCTCAATATCGTAAAACGGTTGAAATATTTATTATAAAGTAAATGTTCTTCTTTGTCGCTTGCGGTGGAAGCAGTGCATTGCGACAGTGTGTATTCGGTCTAAGCGTTATTAATTTTGAAGGTAAATTAATACGTAGTGTAATACAATCGGTCCTGCGACAGGAGGTGGGCGTAAAGTGAAAGCTGCCACGGGCTGGCAATCGCATCGTATAAAATAATTAATAGCAATTTGATGATCACTTTTCATTTCGAAGAAATCAAAACGGTTTGGACCATTTCCCACGAGCAAAATTTAAAGACAGTCATACACACTCGGATAATAAGGACTGCAGAAAAACCAGAGTTAGAATGTTGTGAAATTGCGTAGGTTGTTTTTATCAATTTGAGTTTGGGAATATTAGATGAGTAACTGAGCAGTCGATATCTGTAGGGAAAAACCAAACTAGTAGTCCTTTAGAAAGTAAAATAATTTTTAAATTTGTTCCTTTAAAGTCTAAAATTCATAAACATAACATTTCATTAAAATGTTCGTTTATGGGTGTATAATAATTGACTAATGATCGCTTGTAATGTTAACATGAACGTGGGCAAGTAACGGTTGAACTTAAAACCTGCAAAATAATATCGAAAGAAGTCATCGTGCATTTGTCATTGTATTCATATGAGAGCTAAGTAAATGTGCCAAATGTATGCGCATATGTTAATCATTATTTCGAATACATCGGAAAGGGTTTCTTAAATATACTAGTTCTATTGTTTGAAGACATATCTTGTTTTGTTATCTTAAGTAAGTTATACTCTGTGCTGTGCGTGACAAATGTTTATAAATTCGTAGTAAATATAACAAATAGGAATCTTAACATTTCAGCGTTAACAAGGTGGTCAAATCACGATATGAATATAAATAAAAGCAACGTCTTGGATCGGCAACGTCGTTAATTTAAAATAACTTTTAAAACGAGATATAAAGGAATGTAAGTGCCTAGTGCATTACTTAAACTTTACGTAATAGTCGTTCCCCAGTATGGCAGTTCATGGCATGCCCATACTCAAACATTTGTTTAAGGAGGCGGCTTCGAAGGCTAGCCCGTCTAGTCTCTTCAGACATGTAGGCTCCTAATTGTTAATTATGCGCCCAATCCAAGCTCTCACTTAGCTTGTTAGCTCTGTAGTTTATTTCAACTTAGTCGTTATAACTTTACGAGACGGGTCTGCTACTTGTATTTAAGATTATAAAACATTAAGTTTTACTTTTGGAGCGTAATAATAGAAATGCCAATTTAAGTATTTAAGAATACGAAACGTTTTTGACGAATGTCGTAGCTTGGCACATTGTATTTAGATGTCGAGTGTCCTTTCAAGGGGCCTCATAAACTGTCACTGATGTTCCTTTCATATGTAGGTATGTGCTACATTAAATATAGCTAGTTATAAAGTTTCGCAGAAGTGACTTGAACACAATATCTCATTGTGTTCTACTGAGGATACGTGGGTGCGTATGTCTGTACTCTGAAGAGCACACAAGTGGGTCACACGGACACAAACGCGATAATTAATTTCTGCTTTTATTGTGTTTTTTTGTTGCTTCGTGAACCGTGAAAGTGTTTTCAATAGCGAAACATTTTTTGCAATTAGACAAGGGATATAACTTTCTTGCTGTGCTTATTTTTTATAACATAGGTACATATTTGACTATTGGTCGAAGGCAGAATAGATCGTGGGAAATTTTAAACATTGGAATAGAGACACAAAAGCACACAATTCAGTAACAATAATAATATTAAGTTACATTTTCCTCAAGCCTTTAATGTAAGTGGTTTACAGCACATGTCGAATAAATATAATGATATGATGAGTCTCACAAAAACGCGACCTCCCATACAATTATTCGTCCATCAAACAACGCAAGTGCGGCTGTGACCTGCATTTCGGTACGATCGCACTAGACGCGTATACAAAAGATGAGCTCGTACGACATAAAGTTAAACAGAGGCTTTCAATGTATGTAATTTGAGCCACAAAAGTAGGTAATTAGAACAAACTAGGTACAGAGTGTGCTTGATACAGTTAGCGTCGGCCCTGACTCACCAATGCCAAATTATTGGTGTTAACCCAATATCCTAATTCATTTAAAAACATTTGTGAGACATTGCTATACAATTTAATGAAAACAATGATTTAATATCGCAAGTATAATAAAATACTTTCACCAATAAAACTGTCTCTTCTTACGGCCAAGAAATGCAATTATAAGGCGGACAGATAATTGGTTACAGATTATAATTATTGTTAATGTTTATTTTATTCAATCAAAAAAGAGATTCGGATTATTGAAGTGTGTATAATAAACAGTGCTGACGTCACCGATTTTATTGTTTATCAGTTGTGAATGTATTTTTTTGCACGTGTATGCAAACTCAAAGCTGCACATCGCTCAGGAAGTAACATGGAAGTCATTATTTGCTGAGTCATAGATAACCCTTTGTCTGCAATGTATGCGATGCGTTAGCAATGACTTTGACCCTCTCCTTCTAAACAACATTAGCATAAAATAAATAAAGCCGTGCAATTTACGAGTCTCGGTGTGGCTCGATTAACAGCTAACGATATGACATTTTATCGATAATGTATGCAAAAATCGTAGTTACATGTATAAACGAGCAGAACTCCCTCGTTTAGTTCGCTAAATAAAGGCACACCGTGGCAGGTTTTAGTTTGTTATGCTAATCCGTCTATTTGATTCCTTTTCGAGTGAATATAACATGCAGCGATATACGTCGTTTGTACATGCAACCTTAACGTACGCAGTGGGTTTCCAGTAACGAATAATGCCCGCATCATTTAGTGAAACTGCATTAATATGGCGCGATTTAACGTCGAGGACGATCTGTATCTATCCGGATATTGAGCCAGCCAATAATTTAGGATTCCAAATATTTTATGAAAGGGAATTTAATGAGGAGCCTTGCCGACCGTCGATATCGGCTATCCTAAAGGGAAGACAAGTAAGTAAACAAGATTTCCGTTTATGGATCGGTAATGCATCGACCATCGACCGCCCACGTATTGTGCTGAAATCGACGGAGGCGTCGCACTAAAACACTGCAAACGATCTTTCGATAATTCGTTCGTACACGGAAGTATTTATCCGCTTCTGGTTTACTTTATGTTGGCCGCTTGTTAATCATAACTTACCTGCAATGTAATTGTTATGAATTGTTCACCTTTCGTCGGCCACTGGTCGAGCTTGCTTTATGACCGCGTGCTAATTGTCCCGCACGGCTGTCTTAAAATTATAACACGCGGAATGAAATAATTAATTTATCCGCAAAATAAGTAACTACATATATTTAAGTGTGGCATTTTAAAGGTTACAAGTTTTAACATTGTGTTCTAGTAATATTATTATATCTCATAGTATAAAATAAAATCGCTTTCTTCTGTCTGTCCCTATGTATGCATAAATCTTGAAAACTATGCAACCAATTTTCATGCGGTTTTTATCAGATCTCGTGATCCAAGAGGAAGGTTTTTATGTATAATACATGCATAAATGCGTGTACAACCGCGGGGCACAGTTAGTTCTATAATAAACGATAATAGTACAGGTATATGAGGCGTGGGTAGTCAATGTTCTAATACCCTCGAAACTGGAGGCTTTCTGTTTGCGTAATGGCAATAAATTGACGGTGCGTAAAGCGTGCTCACTTTTGTTTTCAAACGTCTTTGGGAGCGGAGTCGGCCCGTGACCTTGATTATAATCCACCTCCGTGTGCCTGCACAATGTCTGCAGCCGTTTGTCATCGGACGTGACATGATTTCCCTTTTTATCAGAGAAATATTAATAAGCGAAAGTTTACTTTGCACCTGGACGTGATTTCAACCTCCACTTGTTATTATCATATGACGTAAAAGGAAATAAATTCTAACGTTATTGAACAAAAACTGTTTTCCGTTTATAGAAACGAAGTAACTCTTCATCTTACTCATTAAGAAGTCTTATCATAATATACTTGGTTGTTGCTCTCAAAGTGAAAAATAGGATAACTATATAATTTATGGAGTAGGATACTCAATCATTAAGAATTTCTGATTAAAGAAACAAACTGAGCTTTAAGTACCAATGTAAAGGTGTTTTGAGTTGCATATATATATCTTATCTGTAACGGTGCCTAAGCTTCATTTCATTAAACGCATTAAATGTTATAGCTATTTGTTATGTATATATTTACATATTTACATTACGTTTCATTTCCTTCAAGCAATATTTTTTCCATGTTAATGGCAAGAAACAGATTTTCTGACTCACCTGTCCACGCAGGTGCTAATTAGTAATAGGGCATTGACCATAAACAAGAAAATATTCACTAATTATAGCTCGGAGTTACCTTTTTACGACCCTATTCGTTAATGCTTATTAGTTTTTTACTCAACTCCATTTAGGTGTTTACTAATTGAAATAGATAATCATCTAAGCGAAGCTTCCAAGTATTTAACTTGTTATTATCGAACATGAAATCATTACTAAACGATCAACGAGCTTTACGTTTTTTGCCATTTTTCTATGATGATTTGAAATTTTATGCAACGCCTACACATGCATCAATTTGTATCAGTCTCGGCCATTAGATCGAGCGCTCCGAAAACCCGGAATGTAAATTATAGGAGCTAGTAATTTTTGTGTAGTACCAGTGCGATAATGTGGCCCACCACCTACGCGCCACTTCGCCGAACCAACTGTACCCCGAAGCAGACAAGCTTTCTGCCCTAATTGATATTAACTTGATGGAGCGCGTAATTTCTCCATTAGACTCATGAATTTAATTGTCACAAAAAAGAACGTGCTCGTTTTGCGAGAGGCGATTTTCTAATTGAAGGATTAATGCTCCTAATAGGATTCAGCATTTTTTCTAATGACGCAATTATTGTAGGTCATTTAACTTATGTTATTTCATCATTTTTATTATAACGAATGACTATTTAAAAATTTGTTTGCGTTTTAATAGACTTGATCCTTATCGATCCTAATTTTTGACCCTTGTAACGTCTAATTGCGTATGTGTTCAATTATTTCACTAATTTTCAAGACAGAAATGCAAATCTAGAAAATGAAGACAAATACTGTTTTGATATGACTTCAAGACGAGATTTTTGTATGGCTCTGTTGAGTAGGGCTAAAACTAATAAAACTAATTTATGATTTTTGCAACAAAAATGTATGTTACAGTATTATTTCTTACCTTTTAAAAATATTACTATAATGATAGACGACAATTAAAATAAACCAATTATATTTGAATATAGACAAAACACAAACTACTAGACTGTTGGATGTCTACGAAGTGTTATCTGATATTTTATTATGGCATCTTATGCTGAACGCAACTTGAGCTTTTTATATTATTTGCTTCGGAGACAGAGTGGAGCGTGATTCACAAACGTGTACAGGATCTTTGTTGTTCTTCTCGGAAGCACAACGGGCATGCTTTGTGGGAAAGGTATTTTAATGCAGGTCGCTGGACTGTTTTCTCCTGGCCCGCTTACGATAAAAGGTTTAATAACACTGCGCTTAGTCCGATTCCATGTCGCTGTCAGTTCAGTTAAGGCTTATGTGAGACAAAATTAGCTTAACGTTTTGCTCACGAGTAAAATATACCATTTACATATTATTCGCTAAACCTAAACGAGAATGGCATTGCACTCAAGTGCCGCTTTATTTCCGTATTGTGACGAAATACGTAAAGGTGATTGACACAGGACATTAATTGCGTGGAAACTAGTGCGTACTGTGAATTGATCACCCGAGCTGATGATGAATCAATATAATGTTATTGAGCACGTATGTACGTATGATGCGCTTGGTGTATGACCAATTTTGACCTCGATGATTAATGGGGACCGTTAGCTTTAACTCGGTTATTATTGTGTTAACTTTTGAAATACATGAGCATCTCCGCCTAATGCTAATGTAGCCTAATTACCTCGAAACGTGACTGTTGAACTTAGGAAAAAATGAGTCCTTAATTTGAAACGTTACGCTTTTAAGGATCATGTTCGGGAAGTCCATTTAGAGGCTCGAATGTATAGAATTAGTTTAGCTTCATTATTATTTCGTGTTTGTCGGATCAAGTTTGGGTACCATTTACGGATTGATACCAATTCTATGTGGTCATAGCTTGCTGGCATCACGGCTCACAGCGATACATTATGTAGTTAATACGTTTCGGATAAATACCTACATTGTTATGTTTTTACGTTATTAATCCGGCTGTCTTGCCTTATAAAGCGGAAGATTTTGATCGTTGTAATGTTAATTTAGTTCAATAAAAAATGGTACTGTATGCTCTAACTACAGGAAAAGCATAGTACTGCGTCTATTTTGATATTTTTCTTTAGTCTTCCGTTGAGCCATTTCCTCTGTTTTGAAATAACAAAGAACAAAGAGAAATAAAGCAATGGTATCCGCTAGATGGTGACCGATTTTTCTTTCGTTAGTGTTAGCGGCCCAGTAATGAACCATTTGGGTCATTGGACCTCGCCGTTTGTCGGCTGTTCGCCTCGGGTGTCTCGCTTTTTTGCTGGCTCGCACTCACTGACGCGCTCGCCTACAATCACTTTTATATTTATATTTGTTAAGCAAACAAGCAACACTTATCTATTCAATAGACTTAAGATAATCAACATAAGCACCTACCCTTATCGATTCCGAAATTCGCCAACTAATGCTTAGGTAAATTTCCAATTTCGCATAACTCATTAACCTGTGACAAATACATGAAACGTGCTTTTAAATAAAATCGAAAACGGTTTCTTCAAATTACATTCAACAGGTAGTACACGAAAGATAACAGTTGTTTTGTGTGTTGATTCATACATTTTGCTCAAGTTTGTACTAATTGGTCGTTTTTTGCACATTGCGCAATATAAAATTTTAATATAAACCGAAATTTTTACTGTTAATGTTATAAAAACATCGTTTCAGAAGTTTCACTATTAACTCTTTACGATTAAACTCCAATATAAAATTCGCAGCGCTTATTTATGGACACGGCATAGGTCACATGTGTTGCGCTTATGCCCTAAGGGGAATAAAATTATAGAGCATAATGTAATCGTTGGCAGTGACATACATCACCAATGAATTAGCAATAATGCTCTGGCCTAGACTATGTTTATTTTTCACATCGAGTATTTACTTATGTTGGAATTACATTCGTTATTTCTCAGAGAACCGAGTCTTTTTAATTCTCTGAACGAATGTCTCATTGTTTTTTGACATAGGAAAGTATTTACTGACCTTAATATTTAATTTTACTCGGAAGTACACGTAGGCTGTGTTACGATTGATATTTATTATTCGAAAAGCTATAAATTTTTGTCTTCAAGATTATTTGTCAAGTTTCACTTTCACCGATTAAGTCATTAAAATTATCTTAATCGGTCTGTATTAGGCCAAAACAAACCTTTGCTTTTAGTATATCATTAGTTACCACAGCTATTCGATACTCCGGTATGAGGAAATACAGCAAAATGCATTCTATTGTACGGACTGGATATTGCATCAATATTACCGACTCTACGATTACTAATTGTTACGTACTTACTGAAAATAACGAATTTAAATTAATTTCTATGTACTTAAACACACAGTTAAACCGTTTTCTATTGCCCTAAATGCATAAAATTACAATATTAATATGTTTTGATTTCGAAATTCAATTGACCTTCTATACACTAATTCTTATCACGCCTTCGTGATTCTGTTCATACGTATTTATAAGATAATAAGAAATAAACAACACATCGCATATAATATGTTCTAATGAGATTTATTTTTGTTTCAGGTAATTTATATTTTATTCACTTTCTTTCTGAAATATTCGAGGTGAGATTTTATAATATAACAACTTTATTAGTATTAATTAAAACAATGAGATGCTTCATACATAAATACTTAGAAAATGTAAAGACAAAGTGAAATTAGTTCATTATCATTCCGGTAAGATTTCTTCAGAGTTAACACGAAAACTGGATTTGTTTGGCAGCGAGCGATCACAAATTATATATGTCGATGTTAATTGTTGGGATTCGTAAGGAATTCGTTCCTGTCCTTGGCGGTCCTGTTAGCGATCGTCTGTGTGGTGTGGGGGAGTTTAGTTGGAAGTGTGAGTGGAACACGGGTTGCACTCGAAACTGGCTTAGGATGTCGTTGTGGTAGCGGAGTCGAGTGCTCGTGCGATTCGGGCCGTAGTGCCCCGCGATAGAGTCACTAGTGGCGGGCCGGCTAGAGAGAGGCGGCGGTCGGCGGCGGCCGGCAGCGGTGGGGTCCTCGGCGAGCTGAGCGTGCGTTGCCTCCCTTCAGTCAGTTCAGTCGAAGTGGTGCACGCACACCGCACGCAGTTCTCGCGCGCGCAACGAGAAGGTATGCACGTCGCGACCGCAATACTCTGCGGCCGACGCTCTTGCACTTGCTTCCGCCGCGCCGGCTCTTGCCCGCGCCGCCGACACCGACACCATTATCACGTTTCATTTATGTGAAACATATTCACCACCGCAGATGTTTGTGTTGATCGGTGTTTACGTCCGTGTTATTAAGTTACATATGTGTCCGACGCGATTTAGTGCAATATTAATGTAGTGGAAACGTGTTGAACGAAATATTTTTGTTCTTGTTTAATTTTGCTTTGTTAATATCAAAACAATAGTTACGCGCGTATAAACATGGGATTGTGTTATCTTAATTAAATATAATGTGAATGAATTATGCATGTGCCTACAGAAGTAATACGTCTTGAACTTATATATGTATTGGTATTACATTATCTTTGTTTGTGTTAAGTACTTTAACTTCGTTAAATAATTCGAAACATAATTTTGCATTGCGTTTTGGTAAACATACACCTAATACGAAAAGTTAAGTCTATAAAATGTAATGTCAAGGTTTGAAAGTTATCTGACGTGATTGCATAAAAAGTAATGACCCCCTATGCTGCAGCGGCCACTAGCGAGGATGTATCGGCTACTGGCCATATGGTAGCTCCGCGACTAGCCATATTAGGGACGCCATCAAGGCGACACTTGTTGCACTTATACGGCATTACTGCTCCACATAGCGAACTAACGTTTATTTTAATATCAATATTTACAAGCGCACTTGCTTCTTTCACTCAGCCTTATCTAAGTGTCGGACTACTGATTCATGTTTGGGTTGGACGTAATCAATTATGCACGCAACATAAACGTGAGCAGCAATACAAGTGCATGCGAGATGTGGTAGGCAGTAGCAGTAGGCAGTATGCTGCAGGCGAGCGGTTAGCGTTGCATTATGCAAGCTGCGGGCAGCGGGGCGGGTCGTTGGCCAGTGCGTCGTCCCGCCACGCGCCGCCCACCTCGAAGGTCGCGGCTTGTCACTGACACAATCCCATGTTTGTATCTCATGTTAAATAAACAGTTCTGTTATCGCGTCACGCTCCCTTAAATTTAACTGTTTGCTTTTGTTCCCTCGATCGTTTAACATGCTTCCACTGCGCTCCTATCGTTTCAGGTAGACTCGATATGTGTTTAGTGTGCTCATTGATACAAAACGACTTTTTGTAAGCATTAAACATTGAGTAGTTCATAGTTTAACCGATAGTGAAAATTTTGATCTCAACATGGTGACTTCGAGAATACCAGCTTATTCTCTGAATTCGGAGTTCAACAGGGAGTTCAGAAGTTTTCGAATAACGCGAGCTACACCGCGCTCAACTCTGTACGCACCGGCTATCGTTCCGATACACGAGTACCCGAGGGTGAGCGTGCAGGAGCGGAGGGAGGCTCTCAAAGCTGCCTTGGCCAAAGCGTGGTCTTCGAAGAGCAGCGACAAGAAGAAACATGACACTTGGACCGCTCCCAACGAACATAACAGAGCTGGCATCACTACTGCAGAGTTTATCACGAAAACTCCCTACAAAAACGGAGTCAGTAATGAAGAAACGTCGCGTGTTGCGCTTGTTAAACATGAATTTGAAAGCAAAGAGGCAGAGCGTACGGAAAAATTGAACAGATTGGAAAACAGTCAGCCCGCCAGTTTCACGTATGGAAGATATAACGGTAACGGCGTCGATATTCAGGAAACATTAAAAAATAGCTGTGATAAAGGATTACACAATAAGGATTTAAACATTAGCGACTATCTCAACAATGTTCCTAAATGTAAAACTAGTTTCGAAAGTAATTTTATCAAGCATAGTAATGAAGATCGCTACTCAAAACGAAACGGGTTCGAAGTCACTACTAAACGAACAGAAGAGGATATAAATCTCAACGTCGAGTACAGCAGTGTGAACAGTGAAACGTATGATTCTACAAAATATTCGCGAGTCGCGAACGGTACAGAGTCACTGCAATATAAAAGTTACGGTAAAGCGGACACCGTTAAGAGTAAATTGCTCAGCACAGATGGTCCAAAAAGCGTGACGTGTTGCAACGGCGAGAAACTAAACGGATGGTGTGGCGCGGAACGGCGCGGCAAGGAGCAGCAGCGGCCGCTGACGGGCGGGCCCAAGGCCGCGGTGGAGCAGCGCCTGGCCGAGCGGCTCGAGGTGAAGGTGGCCGAGCTGCCCGCGCTCTACCTCGGCGTCGACTCGTGGACGCCCAAGTCCGCCGCCTTCCAGAAGAGCATGCGGGACCACGAGTGGAGCGTGTCGTACGTACCCCTCCGCCCATCTCGCGCACCTCGCGCACCAAACATTACTAACACTTTCACCTCCTTGTTAGTTCCGCTCCGCTTATATCCAGGAGTATAAATTCAGTTTTTTCTACTAGCTATATAAACATACAAACATTAAGACGAACGTAACACGACCGCCAACGTTTGTACAGCATTAAAATAAATACAGGGTTAGAATGAAACGACTTCACTTTTACTAGTATTTTGATTAGATATTTTCGTTTTCGGAGTCATTATGGTAAAAGTGATCTCCGTACGAAAGTCGGTCATGCAGATTTTTACTGAAGTGAAAAATTATAATGCGTTTATAAAACGTTCTTATTATGCTTTTGGATTAATGTATTTTTCTCGAGAATACAATTTTACATCGCTGTAATTTAAAGTTAAAATAATAATTAACGCGTTTATGTATCAAGATTGATTAGATTACCATGATTCGTATGTTTAAAATGTTAACCTTGACGATACCCTTAACGTTCCTAATGATAATAACGTTAAATGACGTATACAATATCTAATCTTTCTTAACACTTATCGTATCGTAATGTATTAGCAATGCTATTGAACGCTGCAAGCAAAACTTGTATCGAATCTATTTATCAATAGCATTATGCACTTTGACAGTAGCTGGCAAGGGTCTAGACCGGTTGTGCAAAAGTTATTGCACAAGCAATGAGTCACTGTAAAGCTTTATTCCATCCTGTTAACGATTGCTTCATTATAGTCATTATCGCCTATGGCTTAGCGAAATTTATCGAAACATCCACGAGACTGACAGGCGTACGTTCGAAACATCTGCTCACAATAACTGACGTGTGAGCGGAGAAAATATCAATATAAATCTTAGTAATACTGTGTTGTAAATCGCGTTATATTGTTTGAAAACAAAAGAGTTAATAGTAACACAATGAGCGAAGTATTCTCCGCCCGTGGGCGCTGACGGCAATAACATAAAAGATTCGTCTCGATAGCATTTTAGTGAATGTTTCAAGGTCCCGTCCTGGTTTAACAACTCGCTAAGGATTTGTCAACCCGGTTAGCATGACGTAATTTATAAGTACTCATTGTGTTTTATATCTTTCTCTAACAAAAGTGCTTGTTGCTATGCGATTAAAAAAAAGCAAAGACTTCGTAAAATATTTGGCAAATGCTTACAGAAATATATACCAATATACATATTACAATTTCGTTTAATCAATTAGCTTTCACAGACATCGACTTATTTTATTGCATGGTAGGTGTTATGTATATCGTACTTATACGTAATAACAATGAAATAAATATTCTTACTCAAACACGTTGCATTGCGTGATTACAAATTTAATATCGGTTACATCACTCGTTTTTTAGAATTTTTATATTACACTCCTCATGTCTCGCTTCTAATCTGCATTTGAATTGGTTGTTAAATGTTTATAATAACTTTCTTTAAACATAACACACGTGTTAAGTTACGTTCATTTACATAGGCGCGCGTTTGTGTAAATACATCGGTGAAGGTGGGAATAATAGTGTTTTTAACGAAGTCGCATTAGCAACCAATTCACGTACATCTGACAAAATATCAAACGACCGTAGTTACGCAGACTAATCAACTTTCACTGCAGACATGTCCCGCGGTTGACGGTAAAATGGTGAGCGTCTTACGTCTTATCGCCGCCAAAGCGACCCACCTTATTTAAAATTAACTTAGGAAACCTTACAATTATGAGATTAATGCCGGAATACTGAAAAGCAACATAAATTTGAGTACAACTTAAACCGGTCTGATTTGACAGATCGCCATACAATTCTGTCAAAATTACGAGTCTTAAGGCGTGCTTAAATTTAATTTGTGTATGAGTATTTGGCCGTTAGCTGTTCAGTGCTCACTTAAATGAAGCATTCATTTTAACTGTTATCGGAGCTCAATTCGTAAAGCTATAAACGGAGTCGATTAAAATTCGATTTGGTTATTTTTAATGATCTAGGAGGCAGTGTTGTCATTGACCCGAGCGACGCGGGCGTGCTATTAGTTTCGGTTGCAGTGTTGACACGGTTCACAGTAATCGCTCATCCGGCGCAGCCTTGCCACTCATACACAGCCGACGCTCGCAGGCCCGTTAATTATATTGCGCTCATTTTTTCGACGTAGTAAGAGTCAATTTTCTATAAAAACTAAGGCCATTCAGATACACAAAAAAAATTGTGCAAAGAAACAGTCATGGCACAAATAATATCAAAAGCTACATTGACCGAGTGAAACCTTGACCAGATATGGCTCGTGTCACTTCGCACTCGAAAGAAGTTGGCTCGCGATTCCGTAACCCGCACCCGCACTGCACCGGTCGCCCGATCGATTTCGCCTATTATGCTGCAGCTGTGTTCCGATCTGCCAGAGTTTTGCTTGCCGCGGTGCTTCGACAACCCCACACAGTTCTCACTTTCCATAGTAGCCAGTGGCTCGCACGCTTTATGTCAAACATATTGACCGCAATCGCGAAATGCTCCCCGTTACCGAAACGTTTCCGAAAGTAAGGCATCAGTTATGACATCAGGAAACTCCAATATTGGATTGTAAACAGACACGAGATGATTCAATACGATACACGTGTTCACTGTTTCTAAATATAAAGAACCGTTGTTGGAATACCGTAATACGTATCGGTTGAGCGTTGACCGCATTGAAAATTAACGTTTACTCAGTAATGCTTTCAGTTTAGCATTTGCTTAATTCACTTTATGTGCCGCGCCTAATGATTACACATTTAGGGAGTATATTAATAGATGTTTTGAAATAATATGCTGAAAATGCCCAGTGAAGCGATAGGAAAGCTCATATATGTTGTGTATGTTTGTTTTAAATGTTATTGTGCTTAGTGGTAATGTTGAGTCAAAGTTTTATCTCCAGCGAGCCGCCTCCGGTGGAGAGAAACAGTGCGTCGCGTCGCAGCGACACAAACACGATTCGCGGATAACAACTAAATTCTGCTTTCACCTTCATTATTCTTCAGTAAGAGCCATTTAATAACGCAGACGAAACATCCATTTCGTCATTTATTTCCAACTTGTTATATTAAGCATGTTAAAATTTTATTTTGTTTTCGGCAGACCGATAATGTGATAACGAAATGTTCCTAAATAGTTGAAGTGCTTGTTAACATTTAAAGCTCGTTGTATTATCTTCTTGTAGAACTGTTATTTCGAAAACTTATTATAATATCCGTTACACCTAATACTGATTAAAAACAAAACATAATTACTAGTTGAAAAATATTTACAGTTTGTCCAAATTATGCAAAAACAGATTTCGTTTCTCATTCGGCTATTGTTTTTTGTTTATTAATTTTAGCGTAATTTCGGTCCAGTTATGCATACTTATCAGAGCTCAAGCATCTCAACTTTTCCTAGACACATATTAACACAAAAGTCTAGATTTGAGTTTTAGGGTTAAGTGTATTGTTGATGTTTCCCACTATTATTAGTATGAAAGTAGTGTGCTAGTTTAATTTGGGTTATTCGCTTCATAACTAGTTTTAAAGAGATAAAATAAAATATTGCGCCTTTTAGAATTGAGCTTGCATTTAAGGCTTGTAGGTAATGTATGTTGTGTCATATGTGTTACATAGTGTCGAGGAAAATTTGTAATTGCAGCTTGTTTATCTACAGGCTATTATGGAGAACGCTAAAATGATACATAACAGTCACATGTCAGCTGTATAATATTACGTATAATTTGAGCGTTCGCGTAAAAAACCCACAAAACTCGTCTCGTGAAACCTTCTAGCGGGTTCTTTATCGAGCGTAAAGCGATGCTCGCAATATAATTATGTTCGGTCGAAAGTGAATGCTCAGCTGTTTGTCATTCCCCATACAACAAGTGACGTGCGTAGCCTGTTTAGACAATGTCCCCGTCATCGCTTGCTATCATAGTATTTTAATGAGCCAAACGAACACTTATCGTATGGACTATGGACAACCATTGGATAGCTGAACTATTCTAAATAATTGACATTATCACAATAACAATATTAATTATAATTATTGGACCTTAACGTTTTCATATTTAATTTATAACGTTTCATATAGAACACCGCTATTTAATTTTAAAGTATCCTGCAATGTTTAATATCAATAGTGTGAAATTCCGTCGAAACAATGCTGAAATTTCCTGTATTCCATATTTGCGTGCCAGTTATCAGTTTCCACAACACGTCATTACTAAACAGTTCGGTTTTCCTGCACACAAATCTTCAGCAGAATGCTGCGGCTCATTAAAATATTTATTGTTGTGGTTTTGCTTAAATGTAACAATAACCTTTGCCCATCCGAGATAAGTTTACTCTCATAATGTGCTTAGTTAAAATAATGTTCTTGAAACAAACTAATGATTTCACTTTCTAATCCACAATATTTAAATTATAAAGTATATTTTAGAGATTTCTTGGAGATTAAACTTATCTACTTTAAAATACTTTCAAATTCTGTATACAAGTGTGTGTCGTGTAAGTTCTTGACATATGTCGCTTACAAGGTCCGTTCAAAGTTCTCAAGTTCAACTAGTTTGCGATTAGCTCTAAAAATGTGACTACGCCTCTCGTCGACATACACCACGCATTCGTTATCCTTTATGTGTATAAAAATACATTCAATGTGTCTATTGTATCTTACTTAATATAAAATCATTTCCTTATATGCCACTAGACTCGATATTAGTACATATCAATGTACAACGAACAATTTAATTCGTATAGGAAAATCAATACAATTGCTGTTGAGACGTTTTCTATTTTCTAAGTCACCTTACCACTACACACTAAAATGTTTATATAATACGCCATATTTAGCAACTATATTTTAAAGTATTCTTGCACCACATAAACCAATTACGCGGAACGTAATACTATTAGCTTTGATAATGTGATCGGTCTGTCGCAGTTTGACGTTGATGTTAGGTATAGACACTAACCTTTATTTTTTAACATTTTCATACATCTTTTACGTATTAATTATTTATTATGCTATATTCTTCAAGAAAAGGAAAAAGTGCAAGTTTTATTAGAATAGTTGAAGTGGCTAAACCGTTCGCATCTCGTATTTGTCGGTGAGTTGTAAATATAAAATTTGCGTTTACCTACATTTTTTGCAGTAAATAAATTATATCTGACAAATAATAGTGAGTGACGTAGTTGTGATTGTTCTGTTGTTAGGCTGCGAAGAGAATGATGTACATAGCCTTTAACTTGTGACCAGTGCGCGGGCGACACGGCTTTTAGTTCTTGGCAGTCAGTTCGCGAGCGTGGTTCACGTCGGTGCGTCCCTGGCGGTGACATTACGGACATTGTTGCTCAGCTGCTTCGCTACAAGTTTATCTTATCGTTATTTACTATTCCAAAAGTGCTATCCCCGACCCGTTATTAAACACGACCTCGAGTTTCAAAGCGTCTGTTTAGCAATTTTAATTTCCTCTTGTTTCACTGAAGTACTTGTTTGACTTTTAAATGTGTACTGTTTCATTGGAATATGACGTTAATTAAAATGGGCGTATTATTATAAAGATGTCGATGACGTAGTTACGTCACGATGTAGTTACCTCGGAGGAGCAATAACAATAAAGACCATAGGCACGGTGCGTGGATTTTGGCCTGCCCTTAGGGCCTTGCTGCTAGCATGTTGCATGCCGCCGCCCGACAACTTAAACAACCAAATAGATCCACATTACGCGTATGAAGAACGATCGTTAACGTTAGTAGTATAATTGAATTTTACTCCTAGGTTATATTGGAAATCTCACCTCGAAAATATTTTTCGTACGTTTAAACACGGTATCCCCGTTCGCTAACCCTATAGCCTTCCGATCGCTGATTTCACAGCTCGGAGCACTCGTGGAGGCGGCGAAATGAGCGATCCAAGCGATCACATCACCGGCGTTCTCCTACTTCGCATCGGCGGAAAAGACATCACCGCGATGAGAGGGGAGAAACTTCTCCGCGGTCACCTCCAGAACAGGTGAGTCTCACCGTTTCATTTTAATTTATTTACGTGGACGAATGAAAGGATGAATGTAAACTTGTGAAAACCTATCGCTCGCTATCACTTACCTACCAATGTGTCCACCCGAAAACGCACCTGTTTGTATAAAATCTCATACTTATGTCATTAGTGTTATAATAAAAGTCCGGAACCAGTATAATGCGTAAACGACAGTGACACTCAGTGCCTGTTTGGACAATTATACGGGACTGGTTTGGCATGTGAGTGCGCGTGCGCATGCGCCTTCGTCCGTGAAGACGCATGCGAGAGACGGCGACCTCCTCGCGCTTGCCTGTTCTATTTGTGTTCGCCTTCGTCACTCTATACGCCTTCAGTCAGTCGCAGAGTTGAATCGGCCGCCCAACGCGTTTTCGCTATCGCTGTGAACACTTTATTCGCTGGAAACGGTTACGGGCGGCCAGCGCGAGCCATGGCTGCCCAGCCGTCGCGTAAGCCTCCAAACAATGTGCTTTTTTGTGGGCCACCGCCATCACTTCCACCTATCGTATTGATACCGAATCATTTCACATGTGACAGTGACGCTAAATATGTTGCACCGCAAACTGTCCTTGAAACAGCTAAGTTTCCGCATGGTTTACAAGAGATAAATAACGTAGGAGTGCCAACTTGCGAGGATGACATTCATGAAATGCTTCCACAAACCTTACCAATAGATGAAAATAGTGATCATATATTCCATAAGTACTTACGGCGCGCTAGAAGTTTTGAACTTTTCGAACTTACTGTTCCTAACAGTGAAATTGTAAATAACATAAATATGTGTCCATATCGAAGATCCGAACCAGATTTATCTAAATATGATTTATATCTGGAAACCGATGTTTTACTCCAAAATTCATCCGAACAATGTCCACCTTCAATAGTTCTAAATAATCCTTTTTATGACGGATCTTACGCTTGCAATCCTACTCAAATCCCCCATAATGTTATTATGCTACCTGAAAATTATTTAGCGTTTGAAGATTCATTTGTACCATCATCATGGGATTATAAACCCGAGCTATTAGTTGATAAAGATATGAACACTGGTTTATATTACGACGGATTACCTTTGATTCCTTCAAATGATCCGTGGGCTTTGTATAACAATAATAACACTTTAGAATACTATTCACCTCAATTTGAAATGCCCATTGAAGAAGGCATACAATATATGAGACTAACAGATCTGGATTGCGGATTACCGCAGTTCATGAGTTTACCGGCTGAAGTACCTGCTAAAATTCAAGAAATACGTTGTGACAATGCCATACACAACACGTCAGGAAGTACAGATACTATTACCGATAATTATGAAGACGCTCAAACACCTAATTTTTCAGATGCTATCGCTTCTTCTACTCCTTTAAATATAAACGAAGAAAGAAAAATAAATGTAGGTAATTCGCTGGCCATCAGAGAATCGTCTGCAAGAAGCGAAGAAGAGTCATTAAACGCCGATATATCGTTAGATGTTACTTCCAGTTTAGCATTCATTCCTAGTAGTAAGAGTTCGCCAAGACGCGTCCATGGCTCCGACGATACCAGCGATGACACGTCAACATGTTCAACAGATTACCATGAAGCCTCCGCCCTCGACTTGGCTCAAAGTTTAGAAGAATTGTCCTGTGATAGCGCTGAATTGTCGGAAAGCAGAGAAGAGCCATCGCCAATTAGTTTAGAGAATAATAATAATACAATAGTGAAAAGTGAAGTTAACGTAGATTGCAACGGTCAGAAAACATTAGCAACTAAACTGCCTGCTAATAATGCACCACTTAAGGAACTACCATGCATTCCTGCTAAAGTCGAGCCATTCAATTTAGTACCTCAACTTGTTCATCACAATTCAACAACTGTAAGTGAAAACGATATTGTAAATAAAGTTAACCAAAATAATACTCAAGCATTAAGTACAAATGAAACCAGTAAAACGAACTCAAGTGATCAAAACATGACGATTGCCTCTAATCGAGTGCCTTCTCATATGCAGTGTCAAATAAAACAAATGAAGCCGTTAACACATCGTCCGCAACCTCCAGCGGTGCCCCCTGCTTGGCTGACGAAAGCGTCGACGTCAAACGTTACATACCAAAATATACCACAAATTTGCGTGCAAAATTCCGATGACCGATCAAATCATAACCAAGGTCCCAGGCCGCTTCAGCAAAGAGTCCAGCAGAAGACAGAGCCTCAGCCGTCGTGCTCGTTCACACCGGCACAGCAGCAGCAGGTGGCCCAGCTGAAGCCAGATAAACAGCCCAAAGAAGTTGAGGTCAGCTATTACAAACTTTCGAGTTAGACTTGTGAACGTCGAGAATGAGAGATAAGCGTGTTTCTAATTTGGCATATTACGATTATTGAATTTGTTAATGGCAAAGTTATTTCAGAACGTCAAAATGATAATACTAGTCATGTAAGTGAAAATTAAGATAGACTTTATCACTTGTTGCATACGAGTAAATATAGGAACTGAGTGATTTAACTAATATTGCATGATAGTAGCTTGATTGATCAAATAATAAACAGCGCAATTTTGTCTTGTATTCA
>DWAJ01000396.1:0-34242 GCA_018238005.1 Eurema mandarina
AAATTGGCAAGTAATAACATTATGCGTTGCTCAAATTAAGTGCTAACCGCGGACAGAATGACGTTTAATTTAAAACTATCAATGGAGTAAAGGAAAACCTGATTTTTAGTTAGGAACAAGGACGAGAATTAGTAGGGTGAGTGCGTAGGCCGGGGATGGGGTGTTGGGACGTACCCTTGCCAACAGGCGAACCGTTCAAACAAAGCTCTTCATGATTTCAGCGGCCCTGGTACTATTTGGCATTGACTTGGATACATCCGAAAACTTGTTTGAGCGGCGTTTATAAATAAATAAACAACTTTACAAATCAACTTACACTTTGAAATATTTTTAATATTTGATAATAATTACTTCTTATAAGTTAAAGAATGTATATTACGTTTTTGAAATTCTTATTAGGCTTTGAAAAAAAATGTTAAGAAAAAAATTATGTTTGACATCCTTTATTGGACGTTTTGAATAAGTTATACTTTCAACAGGTATCTTTATTCTGTATGATATATTATATGAATTTCATTTAAAATTTTGAAAAGCTAAGTTACAGTTTAAAATCATTACATCTATATTTAGTCGTAGCAACGGAATCCAATAACGCACGGGTATGATTTTATTTGTACTTGTAAATTGAAACTGAATCAATCTGTCGCGTGCAATCTGACGAACATAAATCATATTTTGTCCTATTGTATCGCTACTGATAATCATAAGTGTTTACACGTTGAAAGAGAGAGTTGGGACACGAAAACCCGCTTTCCCACATTCCGATGATAAAAGGGAAAACCGACATTAACAGAACGAAAGCCTGAACGGGAAGGATATAAGGAAATCGCTCGAGTGCGAGCGCGCGGTAGATAGAAATGTAAGGTTAACTTACCTCTTCGATGAGCCTAGTAGCCTGGTAACGTATTACAGAGCGCGTAATGTGACGAGGAAATGCGATCGGCGCTGCAAGCGAGCTGCTGCGTTGGGCCGACGGCGCGAACTGCAATTGCATCGCACTTTGCAAGGGGTGGTGCACTTTGAGCAAGCGAGACTTCTACGCCCGCCCATCTGCCTGTGCTTTACTTTCCCGCCCTACTGATCATGAAAACTTTTAGCTTCAGAACAGGTGGAAAGCTCTTGTAAATATATCACACATTTATTTACACGCGTGTTAATTCCACATTATAGTTTATTAACGCGTGGGCAATCGTGTAAGTTTTAAAATTTAAACGTTTTCGTAGTTGACTTTACACCGCAAAAAAATAAGTGAGAGAGTTTTATTTAAGACGTGAATTGTTATGTGGCATGATCTAAAATAAATTGAGGATTGATTGTAAGTATTTACAGCCTCCAGTTTTATAAACTGGCGCCGCCTCTGCGCGGTCGCCCTGGTGACCGCCCGTCGGCGACTCGACTCAACGCTGAACCGAGTTAAAGAATAAGGTTACGTTGATATATTCATCAATATTTTACACATTTTATCTATCGTTTTGTGTGTGTATTACCGGACTAATTCAATAACGGATATCGATTTCCCGATGTGGGATAAACAAGTATATTCAATGATTGATTACAGTGCATACATACATACATGAAGGCAAAATGTGGATTGATATACAAGGATACAAAGGATTTGTTTACTTGAAAATTTTAAATTATTTTTAAGGAGACGTATCTAGCATATTAGTCTGTATTTAGTATTGAACCATATCTACAAGTAGGTGATCCAACTGTGATGCTCTACATGAGTAATACCATCACATAAATGAACATATGAGTTGTGATGAAAAGTATGACATATGAGTTGTAAAAAAAGGACATAATAATAGCCTTATAATTTTGATAGCGGACTACAAGTAATCTTAACTTTTTAAAAAGGCAACGTCTACATTTAATGTGAGTCAGATACTGAATAACTTGACAAAATATTAAACAATTAAATTGAATAATAATGTTTGTCACACTCTAAATATTCACAATAGAAAATTCGAAATAATAAGTTTCCCTGGTTAAAGTACCTCATGAACTTATAAACTTTAGTATTCTTAGTTCGGTTGACACGTATTGTGAATGTGTATTGAAAAACTTTGAATAGTAAGTTGCGTCTCTAATATTATATTTATAAGAAGCTGGAAACCACTGCCGTGTAACTTTAAAATAAATATAAATGTATCTTAACTATGCTAAGTGACATTTTCAGGTAGATACTAATAAATTTTTCTCTTATCATTTTATACACTTTATATTTTTATAGTAACTCATAGTAATAATATTTTGTATTTATATTCGAATTCATTATACGTCCAACTTTTGAATTTTCTTTTTATAAGAGCAGCAAAATATTTAGATGTAGATTGAGGCTATTTTATAACTTTGCTGTCTGAATATATAAAGAAACTATTTCACGCTGTAAGTTAGGAAGAGCAAAAATGTATATAACTAAATTTACGTGATTGGTACTTATTCAAAAACTCATTAGTGTTAAAACCGTTTTTAATACTGCATATTTTTTGTTAGCCTGTTAAAATTTATTATTGAATCTGCTTCGTTCTTTTGAAAAACTTTCCTCGTAATCCAATTACCTTCGATGTTAACGAAAAACCCTCGCCAGAGCTTACTAAAGCAAAGATATTGTCAATAAATACCTATTTTTATTAAAAAATCTATGTTCACTGAATAGAGAAATGAATTTTTAATGTAAGCCAACTCAAAATCTAATAATGGTTTAAGGATCATTAACATTCATTACATACATATTTTTTTAAGTAATAAATATACATAATTACGCAACTTTCATATTTCTTGATCGGGAACCGACGGACTTATTAAAAATACCGAAATCGCTCTGTAAGAGCATTTCCTTAATAATGTTTTTAAAGCCGAAAAAATTATAAGTACATATTATTTTTACTTACGTGATATCACCTATGTTTAACAAAATATGTACTATTTACACATAGTAACGATGTGAAAACACTAAGGTGTTTCGTTAACATAAAGAGAATCGACGGCCCGTGAACCATCAATATCCAAGGGAATAAACTTATAAGTATGAAATAGGTGTGGCGGAATTTATCATCTAGAAAATTATATTACTTCATAGCGTTCATGAGATGTAGTAACAAGTAAGTATTCGAAATATGTGCTGCACTTTCAGACATGTAGATATTTAGAATAATAATACGAAAATCTACCTAAACTACGATCGATAGTAATAACCAAAGCTTTATTTAACAAATCAATATGTTCTACCTGTAATCATGATACGATATGTATTAAACCTTCTTATCTTTCAACTTTAAAGTTTAAAATAATTAAAAAAAAAGTTTTATAAAATATTAATTTTATTTCTCATTTAATAATATACAGTCATGCAATTATATTGAAGTGAATGTAATACATCTCATGTATGTTCCTTGGACAGCAATTAAAACTCGGTAAGTCTCTCATCGACTTCTGAATCAGCTGACTGTGTATTTCTCCTAAACAACTTGCAAATGCGGGCTAAAATAAGATTATGCATTTGCGGAGATTACGCGATATGGTAATAACGTGTTAATATGTAAAAGATATGTTGTTAGAAATAACATTTTTTATACTTTAATTTTACTAACTCTCTTTTAGATATTTTTTTCTCTATATATTATGTTACTGCGGAATAAATAACTCATATATGATAATTTAATAAATTCTATTAATTCAAATTTTAATCTTTGCTATAAAAATGACAATAATCTAACATTTGAAAATGTCTGTACAAACAAGATTAACACAAAAACTAAATGTGCCTACACTAAAGAAACTAGCTCGGCGAGCACTATGCAGTGAATGCACTTACAAAGTTCAAAGTGTAAACACTTACACTTACAAGCGGGCATTGTTAAAAACGTTATTGTTATGTAAGGAGCTGGAGGTAAATTGCCGTAATCGCCGGCAACCGACTTACTGATGGTTGGGGGCTAAACTTTTGTGAAGTGTTGTCGAGCTAAGGACGTATGAGTGAGGAGCCTCTTGACATGCACATTGCACTAACAACTGTCATCTGAAGATAGCAGCCGACTCCGGGTAAGCGCTCTGTTTGCATTCATTGTTGTAATACCATTAGCGGTTAGTATCGCCTATCTAATACGTGTACCATATAGTTTACATAATATTACTTAATTGGGTAAATTTGTATTTATTTGTTTTGTTAGATGAATTAGTGTAGCTATATCTTATATCTGGATTAGAGTTGGATGTCTATGATTGGTGTATTAATGCGTATTACATTGGTGTATTAATGATATTCCAATTACAATAATTACTTCTGTGTCTGTGCTGTGATAAAAAAGAGGATTTTTTTTCTTTTTAAAGTATGTACCTACTATTTGAGCCGCTAGCAATTTTACATGTTTAAAAAAATCGTTCCTAAAACTTATTCAGATTATTCTCATTGAGAAAAAGTGTGTAATGGCCTATATGTAATATGTAAAAGCCTTACGGCTTTCTGCACTCTAGACACTTGTTACATGACTTGAGAAGCAATTCTTCACCTGAAAAGATATAAAAAAGAAAACCAGTTGCTGTTACCATTTGAATTAAGTAACATAAATAACAGAAACGTTTTTGAAATGTGTAAAATACAACAATATTGTAAAATATAATATATTTTTGTAATAAAAGCAGACAATATTTTTATATAGGTACCTAATACCACTAACATTTTTCAATGAAATACTTTTCTTCTATAAAAAAATACTACAAAGTGATAACTGATCCATTTATATGTTCCATATAACATTGCTTTACCTTTATTAATTTCTGGAACACGTATAGATATCTAAATTTTGATTGGGAAAATAGTTTGTCATAGCTGCCAATTCTCGTCATCGTTGATTCGATAGTATTGATTTGAATTTGATATGACAATAACAAACATCCTTCTATTCAGTAGGGCTGTGCCTTAGCCGGTTTTTGTTATAATGTTTTCGAAGAAAGGCATTCTGTATGCGGTAACTAAAATTAACATTTTTCTTCACGGTTTAAAGTTTATTATTTTAGGTGAACTCTGATGTTTCTCCTGTTTTGCGGATTCTTCGTGCGTGTATTGTATGCAAATTATATAAAACTTACATAAAGTTGATATGTTACTGCTACTACCCATAGTCTAGAAAATCGTACAGCATTATTCTTATCTTATAAATTCCTACCTTCTTTTCACAATGTAATTGATGATTATAATTATTGTATTTTAAACTAATAACAAAAAAATAAACATAAAAATGAATCTTTTTAGTTAAAATAAAAAGTGTTAAAACTAAAACTCGGCAGTTTTGTTTCATGGTAAGAAAGACACGATGATTTTGCAAACAAAAGATTTAAGCAAACATAAGTAAAGACGTTATGAATTAGTTATGTTACACTCGCCTGCGGGTTACAGGCACATTTTATTTTTATGTTTTTTCTTGTTGATCTACTTTTCATTCGTAACGCTGCGTGACCCATATATTTTATTCTCCAGGAACTGAGCGAACAATAAAAATGTCCGTTTAAATTGACAAACACAGATTTTTTATTTGCGTTGCATGCAGAATATACTTTTATTAGCAATCACTAATTCATATTTAATTATCACTCACTATATCAGTCGTTATTGACAAACGTTTTTAAAGTTAATGCCATATTAAGCTTTTATTTTCCTTAGTAAATTGAGGCTGAAAACTTGTAAAAAATGTTAATAACGACATTTTATAGATCTTATGAACGTAATAGCTAACATAGTTATGCCGTAATACAGCTTTAAAATAGGATGTTGAAGCCAAACTTCGGCGGCTATGACAATACTTGCGTAAGATATTCAATAGTTGACAAGTGACAACCCACGTCTAGCGCGCCACAACACATAGTTCCCACAAAGATTGTGATCGTCGTGTCCAGTTATTAATGTTATTATGCACTGAAATTAGTCAACTAAACGCCCGCGACCCCACTACGTAGGGAATTGTTTACATACTTTGAGTTCGATACGTTCTTCAGTAACAGATTGCTGAGGAAACATTGCTTATTGAAAACTTATAAGGTAATTTCATTTAAGGAAATCCTATAATTGTTTAAGCTAGAATTTCAAGATATATTTCTATAATAATAGACAACACAGATAATTAATTATTAGTAAGAATTATATAGGTATAAACAATTTTAATTTCAATAATTAAAAAAGAACTTTAGACTTAAAAAATTCATACTTTAATGTTCATAGTATTACAGCCCTCGACGTACATGAAAAAGCAATTTTATTAGGTTACTAGATTTAACTCGCCAACTCACGCCTATATTGTCTTTACCCCATTGGGACTGGGGCTGAATATAAATTTGACCTGTATTTAATTTTAACTCCCCAATTTTAGATTTCTATGAATTTTCATGTTAAATTGCGTGCACTGATATAAAGTCATACTTGACTTTTTGTATAAAATATGAAACTTTGCCATTGTAATTATAGCTGTATTCAATTTTAATATTTTTATTAAACTGCTATCGACTTATTAATTTTTAAATACAAATATGTTGTAATTTTTAATTTGTTCGCGATAAAGACTTCCGTGCAGTCAATGGGGTGTAACAGTTGAATATTGTTCGGGTAAAATGTGAATACTTTAAATAATCAGCGAACAGCAATAAGAAATACACTTTACACTTCAATAATTAATGATAATAAGTGATTCTATAAAAGAAAAATAAATAGATACATTACGTTCTCATACACTCAGTTTTACATTGTAAAGCTTAGATGTAACATAAGCGGTCTAGAAATTGATATTGAATTGTTGACTCCTAAATTGTTATACTACTACACAGCATGAAAACGTTATTTCTGTGAAGGAACTCAATTACATAAGTTCAAGTTCCTAACATGGGGTTATTAAATTTATTCAGTGTGGACGGAGCTCTGTCGACAGTTATGAGTGAACTGTGTCCACATCTATTCATTAGAGCGGGCCCGACAAAGCAGCTTAAAGATAACGCGATGGTAAATTGCCAGGATATGAATCCCCATGAAATTAGTACTTCAACAGTTATTATTGCGTTCCGATCTGTTTAAATTGCTATTTCGATGGCGACTTTAATATGACTCTCATTTTGGTGCGTAGGTTTACACAAAACTGTTCGATAAAAAAATAGGTAATAAGTTACTTTGTCCATTAAAGGTAAGCTTTTAGTTTCACAAACTAAAACAATTTCGAAACTATGAAAAACATATTTTTATTTGGCGTATGTTTAATATAATTGAATCAATCAGTGATATATAGCTGAGTAAGAGTAAACTTTGACAGGATTACGTTTCATAGTCTGTAATTAAGATTGAAATGAATACCCACTGGCCACTGATACCAAAGTGTCTACGCAAGTCGAGTTCGTCGCCTCTCCCCTCAATGGGCTATTAATCTATTATTGTCATGTCGACGTTACATGACGTTAATGCTTACTTAGCCTTTATGCCAAACACAATGGAAAAAACATTGTTAAGGAAATGCATTCAACACTTTCGACGAACTAGTTTATTTATAAGACGTTAATGCTATTCTATAAATATCTTTTATATACATTTGGTATATAACATATATTTAAATTTTATTACGTTATTTAATAACCTTATCGGACTCTGAAACCATTTATTAAAATTTTATAAATATATCGTAAATAAGTATATACCTAAATTAAATAAAAAGCCATATTTTTGATTGTGTAAATTAAAAAGGGCATATATCTTTAAATTATCAAAAACAAATAACGGTATACAACCTACCTTTCATTTAGTTAAGCGTCGGCTGCGTCAATAAAAAATACAAAAGTTTTTATCAAAAATGTTTGTCTACTCCAGCCTTTAAAACTTACTCGTGTCACATTCTATACTATATATAAAGTTCACTGCAGGCTGGCAAGGTCACGGTCAGCGATTCTTACAGTTTCATTAGTATACTCCTCTTCTATTTGTAAAATATTACTTACTAACTTATCTAAATCGTACGTATTTGTTTCGTTAAGACTAACAAAACAAATATTTTATTTCAAGTTAGGACCTTCTGTCCTGTAAGATAAAATATGCTTATTAAGGATTTAAGCATCCTATTATATCAATTGATATCTGTAAGAAGTTTTTGAGCTAGCTATATCACGGTCGTCTTCCATCCTTTATCCTTTATATTTTATTTTCAATTGCACACACGTGGGGTGTTAAATAGCCACTTCAGCTACGCTTTAACCTCGTCAAAATCACTAGTGGTTTCCAATTTACACATCTTCGTTTTATCAATCTCCTTCCCCTCGACGACATTACAATTGTGTATTCAGTTTCAGGGTTTCTTGTTCTCAGTGCGATACGTGGAAAGGCCTATCATCGAGCGAGCCTATCCGACGCGCCACTAATTGGAAAGTGACAATCCTATTTCGATGATTACTCACCATTCAACCCCCTGTAAATTGTTTTACGTTGATTGTTACGAATTGTTCAATCTACATATATTAAAAATGGACGACTGATTGACTGATTCGATGAAGCATTTTTTGTTTTCATATAAGATTACCTTCGAAAGCGCTACTGATTTAATCCAATTGTTCTCAACATCACATTTTAAAGATTGAAATAATAAAAACAATCTGTTAATGTATTTCAACAAATATCATACGCCGGTTGCAGACAAAAATGATCTGTAAATGAGAGAGGTTTGAAATTAACAACCGCATTTCATGTTCACGCTGAAAAACACAAGGGTTTTTATAAAATAAATTCATTAAATGCCACAACTTTGCGACTGTTTGAAGTTTACACGTTCAATTCGGCTGTTGTAATTTAGTTTGTTGATTTTACTAATGATATTTGTTTTCGTTTAAATTACATATAGAGATATCCCGCAGCGAAGAGCATAAGCCACGTACATTATGCACGGTTCGCGTACGAATCTGATCTGAATCACAATGGCAATGATGATGTATGTTGATTGGCAATGAAGTTATAAACATAGTGTCACTCACGAGCGAACTGCGCCCGAGGCCACACGATATAGCCTTGCTAATTGTTATCCGAAATGTGATGTACAATCAACGACCCGAACATACAACTTGTGGGATGTGTTAATCATATCTTACAATATAATATTGTTTTTTAATCACATAGCCATACAATAAAAGATTAACGTAATTGTTAATGCGAAATAAATATTTTCCATCCACAACATTTCCAATAGTCTTCAGTCAGTCGAAAACAGATACATTCGAATTTTATAATATTGAATGGTTTGCGTTGTGGTAAACGTAACATATTTTAAAACAAGCTCATATCGTGCAACATGCCCAATCTGAAAACTTTGAGATATTAAATTATACTGTTAATCGTCGAATGCGAATACGATTTACGTATAAAATAAACAAGTTTTTTCAGTAGCTGTATCGTGTCAATCACTGCTAACATTATTTAATAAATATGGCAGTAATATATTCGTTCGCTTGTTGAAATCGCTTTAAGAGGGTCAAGTTGAACTGAAACGCATATAGGTTTTACATACATATGTTAATGGAAATAGTTTTTAATAGCATATATATTTTATTTGGAGTATCTCAATTTCTGAATACTTGAATTCTAGAGTTGATCACAAGCTCAAATGGTAAATTCATGATTGCTGTTTATTTTGAGTAGGTTTGGTTTTTAATTAAACTTTCTTTGAGTAAATGTAGTATGTACGTTATTGTATTACAATCAGACTTCATGAATTAAAAGGTATTAGTTTAAAGTTAAAAGTAATAGGACTAAACTACTTGTCTTCTGTTCGCACCTAGGATTTAAGGTTAAAACTTATTTTAAGTTCATCTTTTAAAATAAAAAAAAAGTGCGATGTAGATCCCTAAGTCGTCTCAATAAAGTTTTAGGTGAATATTGAATTAAGATTTATAACATATAATACTATTATAACTTCTTCTCTATGTTAAGTAAGTTTGTAAGTGTAAGTTTGCAACATAGAACTGACATTATATCATTCATATTAATAATAATAATAAGGATTGTATAATTATCAAATAACTTTTTCATCTATTTAAAGCTGCTAAGGTATTAAACATTCTTTGTAAATCTTCTCTAAATCCTTCAAACAAATCCAAGGAAGCTTTTACATAAAAGCGATGTTACACGTGCCAACTATTGGTCTCAAGACATGGATTATCGAATGCAAAGGTGTTCAAGATATAGTGGTAAAATAAATAGATCTAAATTGTTTTTCAAGGCTTGTATATGTCAATAATCTCAAAAGTATTACAAACCTAAAAGACTCATTTATAAAACTGAAACTTGAATCTCATGAACGTAAAAGAAGATGAGAAATATTATATCTCGTCGACACCCTTATGAAAAAACAAAACAAGCTGTTGTTAGTAACAGATTTTTTTTCTTTGTAAAGACGTCAGAAAAATAACTTTTTAACCCGAGCGTAGAATAGTCTCTTTGAAAGTAACCGAAGGCATGGCAGTCGATCGCTGCAATAGGATTTTCATTTTCCAATTAGCGAGGTCGGGACGTCGTGCCACTTCCAACGTAATCTTCGATATTTATTTATACGCTGACTTACACGCGGTTACATTGAAAGCTTACCCGCTATTTTATTTTTCTTCGCTCGTAGAATCAATATGACATGGGATTAGAAAACGTCGTTTATTTTTATTTCTTTAGAATTCATTTAAAAAGGTTTTTAGTGATTTTAATTTGGTACTCTTATACTTGCTGGTATTGCAATTGCCATTACTAACAGCAATAATTATTGAGGTTTAGTGTAACAGAGTCTGTAGATTGAACAAAGAAATGCAATATCGTAAAATTCCTTTTGAAATCCGGTCTTTGTCTGCTTAGATAAAAGCATGATGCTGATGACTATTTCTAATAGCTCGGTGTAAACTTTTATAGAAATGAAAAGCCTTTCTTTACAAAATTAAAACTGGTCTATACTTAAAACTGCTAGCAATACGGGCTTAAAGAAAAAAAAATAAGAACGCGTTCTGAATTTAAAATCTGTTGTTTGCAGCTACGATGAGCAATATTAACGATTATATCGTTCAATTGGCTAAGAAAAGCTAACAGATGTTGGAAGTCTATATAATGTACAGGAAATCTTTTAGGATTTGAAAATGTAGAAAATATGTGTTTTAAAAATAAAACGATCTGAATTATTTTTATAAAAAAATAATATGCAGATTAAGACGCTTTTCTTATAACGAAATGTTGAAAGGAGGAGAGATATTTTTTACTGTAGGTACTTTCATCACATTTGAATTGACATTCTTTTTTGCTTGACTGCTACATGAAGATCGTTAAGTCTTCTTGGAACATTTACAGTTTCCAGAAACAATTTATTCATTATCGAGATATTTATTAGTTATAATGTTGGTTATATTGTAGTAAAGCCACGTGTACATACATTAACCACGTATGAGGTATAAATTATGCAAGTTAAAAAGTAAAGAAAGTAAAATAAGGTTGAGTGCGGTTTAACAAGGTGACAGCTAAGAGGCTAGTCTTTGACGCTCTTGTTAACTTATCTCGTGGTTTGGAACATAGGGGAAGTGTGAACTTCTTAATCTAATCTGTGTTTTGGGCGTTTAATGTATATTCTGGGGGGAATTATTCTAACAATTACGTTATAACAAACGATATTTAGGTAACAAAAAGGTATTATTACTGTCTAATTGACGTAAATGTATGTTGATGTGGTAAAGGGAATTAATTATGGGAAAACCTATGTATATATATATTGTTATTGAATAAGATGATTGTCTATAACCGCTGTCTTTGTTTTATAAGTATACAGTTGTCTACTTTCAAAAACCCGTTTGAATATTGAAGAAGTCTATAAAATTCAAATGCTCAAACTTTAATATTAGGTTTGGCTCTTTCCTCCCCTCAATTCAACGCAACGCCACTGTACTATTCCTACAAAAATTATCGGCGGGGCTGTAAGTCTACGGTATTACAAGTCATTTGGCAAGAGTGACTGGATATAAAACGTATAATGTAATGTAAAATTTTGCATTTTTTTCAAGTTCCAAACGTTTTAACGCGGATACTTCATACGCTCTGTTTATTTTTAAACTTTCAAACGATGTACGAGAACGTTTGACCTGTTTGCTTATATATTGCGCTCAATATTTTCCATTGGTATTGCCATGTAACTTTAGAATTCAGATAGCAGTAAATTTTACCATACTCTCATTATTGATACATTTGCTAATACGTGATTATATTTTTATCTATATCAAACGTTGAAAATATTCCCGTAAAAAAACTTACGCAGATACTCAGGCTATTTTATGTTCGTGTAACCGGTACTGCTTTTACTAAAAATATCAATTGCTCTAAATTGAATAAGTCACGTTGGTTATCTTTAAACTCGTCTAAGTACGTAAGTAATCAATTATTATATTCCCAGTAGAGGTCAAATTTCAGTAGATATTACAGTTTACGACATCTTTATACGTGACTGCGCCATGATCTTCATTTAACTAGCCACGCGTCTCTTTCCACGGCTAATTATATTTGACTATTCATTATCCAGCAACTTGGAGATATAAAATTTTTATTAAGCTCTTAGTTGAGTAAAACCTAAGTCGTAAATGAAAATAATATCTTAATTTTCGCTTAAGCTTGAATGCAGATGCTAAGATCGCCCTAAGGTTTTTTAGAAGACTGTTTTTATTACTATGAAATTACTAAACATAAACTGTATTTAAATAATTTTTACCTTGCTTGTTTTACTGTAAAATAAAGCTGTAAAAGAGAGTTAAAAGGCCATTTAATATTTATTCAAAAATAATTGCTTTTTTAAGAGGAACCGTTCTGAAAATTTAATAACAAAAATGTAAACTTATAATACTCTTATGTAGCTCATTAGGCGGTTATAATATATTTCTTTTACAAAGCTGTCCAACTCTACCAAATAAAATGTTGAACTTTATAGTGAACCATACGTCAATATTTCATTACAGCCGCAATGATGACATGTAAAAGTACACGATTGAAGTACACTTATACGAGCGTAAATCATTAAAATGAGACTTCGAAAACTATTTTTAGGGTTCTGTGTTCTATGATATTACTTTAACAACTTTTTTTCTGTTAAAGAAGGTATATTTATAAAAGCAGCTGATGTATTAGGCTTCTTAAAATGCATTTTAATTTAGTATTTAAAATGTAACGAGATTTATCTATAGCGTACATTTTAATAGATCATGTTATACGTCTACATAGAAAATTTTAGCATTGTTTAGAACGAACAAAGCGTTGGAAGAGAAAAACTTACTCTTGTATATATGTATGTAGGTACGTAAGCTGATTAAAAGTTACGTACTATCATAAAAGCAGAAACACTGCGTACATTCTGGATTTAAATGAAATAGTTTTACTTATTAATAATATTATTTTGATGTATGAAAATGAATCCATTTACGTATTTTAGTTTTAAAATTACAATGATGCAATGTTGAGTCATTGTTTTTGTATTTGATTTTATTTTACAATATAATATCTAAAGTTCACATAATTCTAATATTTTGTGTTATATTGGTGTGGAATAATTTTAATGACTTACTTTATTTTTTAGCTCGTTAATATATTTTTCCTTTGTAAAGTAGATCAGGTAGGTGTAGATTTATTATTCTTCATAATATTAGGTATACTTATTCTGAATATGCAATCCGATAGTAACTATTTTACTATTAGAATGACTGATTAAACTCGCCAATCGAAAAGCTCTATGTGTAGGTACTTAAGCATAGTACGTACAATGAATGATAATTTTTGCGAATTATAAAATTACTTAATTAACCACTAATTTTTTATAAGTAATTAATACAAATAAAATTCGTTCAATGTATAATTTATTTTATTAAATCTTATCATATTATTGAAATGAAAATCGGAAATTGAGAAACACGTATCGCCCAGGGCAAAATTGGGAAAGGTTGAAAATATCGTGGGTACGTTTTTTATAGTCGAACGATATGAAATGAGTCGCCATTAATGTTGTTTGAATTTTTAAAAACAGCGTTCTTTGCGTAAAAGCCGAAACCGAAATTGATATTAACTCGCGAACAACTCCATGCATATAGTATCTACATGTTCAGAATAATATTGGTCTCTCAAATATAATATTTACTTTGAACTTTTTCGATAAAACATTTTATACATATTTGACAGAATTAAAAAAAAGTTTTTATGTGTCACATTTGTTCGTTAATTTTAACGTTGCGCTTGCCCATTACATTAGCACTGTTTAAAAATATGTTATCAATATAAAATGCATTAGACTTAAAGTGAAGTAATAGTAACAGCAGTAACAACAACAGTAACATTTAGGTACCTAGCACAACCAACCATCTGTAATAAAATAATACTGTATAATAATTTAAAGGCGCGGTAATTTCATTGTCAGATCTTACACGAACACGCAACGCTCTAAGAGGTGATCGTAAAAACTTTTAATTATTTCGCGGAGAACCGGGAGACCGCAGACATAAATCTGTATGCGTTCTTTTCAGCCGCAGCAACCGACGATGCTTGTGTAAGTGCTTGTTTAAAAGTGGCATAAAACAAGCGTTACTGGCGAGCTCACAACCCGGCTCCACACGCCCTCCTTAAACCAAGAACGGCTTTAAACAGCTCCTCTCTAAACATATTTGAATAGAGTATTCCGTCTTAATATTTTTGGGCACCATCTTATGTATGCTATACTTAATTAAAAGTTATTAGTTACACTCGAATAGCGCTAATAGTAGGTAATAATCTAAATTAAAGACTATTATGACATAAAGTGCCTTTTATTTATTTATTTACCCTTTATTACATTAAAAAGCTTACAGACTATTTAATTGTACAGAAACAGAAGGAATGTAATAGGCGGCCTTATCACTAAAAAGTGATTTCTTCCAGGCAACCTTTATAATTATTTGTAAAGAAAGACTGCCCT
This sequence comes from Eurema mandarina, assembly GCA_018238005.1. NCBI lineage: Eukaryota > Metazoa > Arthropoda > Insecta > Lepidoptera > Pieridae > Eurema > Eurema mandarina. The sequence goes on from DWAJ01000396.1 coordinate 14,964, forward strand.
CTATATTTATTATAGACATTTAAGTTTCTAACACAGTATTTTATAGTAAAATGTGGGATACGTAAGTAATGGAAAACAAAAAAAAATAACACGATACGCCCGTCGACATGCCAATCGCAATGACAATCAATTATTCATTATGGTGGACTCAACGAGATTTAACAACCTTTTTACGAACGAAGTTATTTATTTACATAGTTTAAATATAGCATTTCATGTTTAATTAAATATTTAATGAATTTGTGTATTTCGAAAAAAAATGTTCTGCTAAAATAGTTATTGCAAATTTATTTTTTAATGGGAAGACAGATCTCGACGTAGGTTATTCCGTTTTAAGATATTGTTATCCTTTGGAATTAATTAATTTAAGTTCCAAAGTTTTTTCTAGTATGTATGAATTTAAATACACGATTACTGAACTTTATAATAGCTTCAATAATGTACCACACTTGAATATGTATTGTTATTACTTTTTTTTTTAATTTACCACTGATGAAGTCCTTGATAATTTAGAAATGGTTGCCCAGACGACAGTGTATAATTGCCTCCAATGCCGTAGCGACATGTTTATTAAATAAAATGAAAAGTAGTGGCAGTGGAACGTCTTCGCTACATGTTTTCAAGTGAGTCAAAGATGAAGTTAGTAGGAAATTGTCAGTATACGAAATTGTACAAAACTTCACGATCGCTTTTCAAATAAATAAGTAGTTCGTGTTAATATTTTGCTCTTTATGATACATCTCGCTAAGAAACTGTGTGTGGCGAGTGAGTCGAACATCTTTTATAAGTTAATTCCTGTCTCATGCACAATCCGTAAACTTTCAAGAGCTACCTCGCTTGCTTCGATGCCTGTTGTGAATAAAAAGCGCACTTCATTTCTGTATTTTTTATTTAGCTAACCCGAGAAGTTTCCAACTATCAGAATTCTATTGAGATAGTTATGTGCGAGTCATCATTAAGGTACTTTTGTAAGAAAATATTTTTGTTTCATGCAATGAAGTATCATTAGAAAATATATTATTTTTCATATTATATCTTTGATACCTAAAAGTATAAATAAGTAGGTAAAAAAGAGTAAATGGTCACACATAATGAAATTTTATTAGTTTTAATATATCCTCTTTTTAACAGTAAACCCTTCATTTCTTGAACCAACAAAAGCAGTGCAGAAAGTTAATGAAATGATTTCCTCTCCGGTTTTATTGATCTGTATTAAGCGAGCGTCTGTAACCTGTTCACTAGTTTGAATTCTTATTAACTCGCCTGCGAAACTCAATACCGTGTATCGGAAGAATAAGATAAGCTCAAACAATTTGCTTTATCTCGCTGATCACTTATTGTTCGCTGCGATAGTATTAAACTATGAGTAGCTTTACCCAAACGAAAAGATTTCACAACAATATTACGATGCGCTTAGTACGGTTTGTGACAAAACTTACTCAGATTATTCCCGATACTCTGGCGAGTAAATAATGCTTAAGTTTCCATATAAAAGTGAATAGAAATTATGTATCAAATTTTGATACAATTTCGCATAAAGAGATAACCATGATCAAAGGATTGCTTTCAAAGTGGTTTACCTGGCGAGCATATTTAAGTTTTCATGAAGTGAGGAAATGGAAAATAAATTGGATTTGAATGAGTTTCTTAAAGCTACATGAGGATGTATTTACTTTGTTTCCCGCTAGGATTAGATACCATTATTATACAAACTCCTCGAGCTAATAAGAAAACTAATGCATTCCCAACATAAAAAGACAAAAATACACGGACACTCATTTTATTCCTGCATAAGATTGTTTCAGAACTGAAATTGTTAAAGCCTTAATAACTAAGTTTGTGCTTGTTGGATAATATGCGAAATATAGTTATAAGTTAAACGCGATAAGTTCCTAACCTTTACCCTTGAAGATGTGTGAAATTGTTTGATAACTTAAACCTTTATTTAAATCTGTTTATCTTATCACGACATTTAAAAAGTGTAGTTAAGTCTTCAAAATAATTTTTAGTGTTTAATTTATTAAACGAAAAAAACATTGTAAAAATTAAACAAAAAACGTAAATATACAGTCTGGAAACTATTTTAATATACTAAACCAAAACAGTTCCGTTCTTCATAATCCTCTTATTCCATTTTGTGCGTACCAGGTATTTAACGTGTTCCTGATACAATGAGGAATACATTAACACACCAACTTACTCTCGCGTTCCGTCGAGAAGTTTCAAACATTTTCACAAAAACTTTTCTATATGTGAAATGCTATTGAAAGCGCCTCGCAGATTAACATCAGCCTTGATAATAGGTGCTCGAGGATTACTCGAAGGGGAAGTGAGAAGTTGCCTTATCATCAGATAATACTTTTCATAAAAAGACTTTTGTCTATTCCTTACTAAAAATTACCTAGATCGATTACTGTTCAAAAGAAAGAACAAGATTCCGCGCTCAACTTAATTAAATAAATAATTTAAATAAGGAAAAAAAGTTTTCACAGGAAGTGGGATTATTTCGCGCGTTTGCCCAATAGTGCGGGATATCGCCAAAAAAAATTAGAAGTTGCTAAGATTACTGAGTTACATTTGCGTTTACGAGATATTCTTTAATTTTTCAACAACAAGCGCATATTTTCAAATAACTTAACTTGCCCCGTAAAAAAGGCGAGAGTTCGTCTCAAAAAATATAAAAATATTCAGGTTAGTATGATATGTACTAAATTAAAATTGTAACAGTTCTGTTGTTAGTTCTTAAGCTATATAAGATTAACTTGAACATTGACTTACAGGGCAAAATAAAGAAATTAGTAATCATATCTAATAAATTCCATATTTAAGGTGTCATACCAATAATTATTCGCATTTTGGGGTAAGAAAAAAATAAAAAACTGATAAAGTGAAGGGTGAGAGTAATTGATTAAAAAAAGGAATACCTTTAAATTGATACATTCGGAAAATCTAAACAGCAGTGCGGCCGGGGCGTTGCTGCTAACTAGATCCTTATGTGCAATTCGGACGTCAGTCTGATCGTGTTTGCCTGTTGTTCACTAGTTAGACTTAATTGTGAATAGCTTCTTTGTGTTTCAGGATCACAACTTGCTAACTAGCTGCCAGTGACTGATGCTAAACTACGTAACCGCGACAAAACTACGACCCAATTAGCACTTTAAAACAGAAAATAAGTCCGTTTTCCTGTAAATATTTTATTTAAATTTAATGAACGCGGTATGCTACTGGCAGGTAACTTACTAATCTATGGTTTACGTTTTTTATTATTTGCGTTGGAACTTGCACTGATGGTATAACTGCTTTTCTACTGGGTAATACGACGGGGGTCACAACGTGTAATTTAGACGGAACTAACATTGGACTAACTCGAGGAATAAGATTGGGAGGAACGTAGTTTATTATAGTATGTTTTATATGCGGTATTGCAATAGTCGCTGGTTCTGATGGAGCTACACTTGGAGGTGAAACTGTATGTGATAATCGATTCTCTATGTCTGTTTTCATATTTTCCAATTCCTTGTTTTTCCTATTTAACTCATCTTGTACTCTTTTCAATTCCTGTATTTTCTTATATAATAGTCCTATCTGTAAAAATAATCGTTTAAAAGTTTCATTTTCTTTTTTGTCACGGGCATTATATTTTTCTTCTAGTTCCTGTACACTCTTCTTTAGGCTCAACATTTTTGTATCGCTTTCCTCATAGACAACTTGATCTATGACTATATCTGGAATAGGACTCTCACTTTTCTTAAAATTTTCATTCGGTAAAGCTTTCTTTAAAGATTCATTATTCAGTCTTCTTGAATTGTGAAACCCATTAGGATTAGATCTATCTTCTTGGAAGCTGTTTTCATTATCTTCTAAATTACTGTCATTTTCGACAACTTCTAGGTCGTCGTAAAGAAATTTAGACATTTTGTTATCTTTGCTTTCCTCCACATCGCTTATTCTTCGCTTTTGCTTTTCAGGCTTAGATTCCAATATGTCATTTAAAATAGTTGTATTTGTATTATCATCTGTTTTATTTTTGTCTATAGATATTCCCTTAGCATCATTAGTACCATCGATTAGTTTTTCCAATATTCTCTCAAATTGACGAGCATAAAATTCACTGTGGTTTGATTGCGACCTTGTACTAGACACTATCAAGAAGAAGTCTGAAAACAATAGTTAAGAATTATTTACTAAAACATTGCCACAAATTTTCTATAAAGTGTAATAAATACAATTAAAAAAAAACAACACTCTGATCCACGTACAAAAGTAAAAATTCATATCCATCTCTGTTACGTATGTATTTTAATACAACCACACTGAATTACGATTAAGATTATTTAAATAAAATATCAGAGCTAAAGTTTCAAAGCAATTTAATTAAATTACTATAATTGACCGTAACTCCTTTAACTATTAAATAACTGAAAATAACACAAAGCGTGGATTAATTCGTGTCGAAAATTTGAAACGCGTCATTAAAACTTACCTTGTGCTCTTTGGTGTAACTGATTTAATTTACACCATTAATCAAATTCAAACTATAATATAATATATATGCTAACTCTTGTTTGCTTACAAGAGGCCTTTAAAAGAGTGTAAGCCTCTGATGACAAGTTTTCAAATAGCAATATTTAAACTCATTCATGAATTATATGTTCTGAATGTAGTAAGACAACATTTCGAACAAGAAGAAGAAGATACACTGTAGATATATCTAGACCGTTCCTACTACTCGTAATAAATGTTAATTAGAATAGACGCATTTACGTAACGAGTGACCAAAAAAGCAATCTTGGTTATCGTTAGGTGGCACCGGGGCGGCATCAAGTAAACAGCCCGCTTCGTCCTGCATTTCAATCGACTCTATTTGTATTTTATTGGAGAAGACTCGACTCGAGGCCAACCAAACGCCACGGACTAAAGCTTTATATTTTATTGAGTTCTTTTTATGAGCTCAATAATACAGTCTGATATTAACAGAAACGGCAGTCTTTAATTAGCTTTTTCATTAACTTAAGGATCCTTCATAAATTACAGGAATGTCATAATAATAATGTTTTATTTTAAATGTTGTCTGATTAATAGAAGGCTGTGTTTGTGATGCTCATGGTGTGTAGTGTGACACCAGACATTCAGGGATATGTTGACTACTTGAGACTCGCGTCAATGGACATTCTATAAGGCAGCAGGGTTAACTGTTGATGCAATCAGAACTTTTTGCCGTTTATAATAATTTTCGGTGCTAGTCTGCTTAGATATACCAAAGATTAAATCAAGATATGACACAGATACCTTAATTTAAACCTTGGTAGATACTAAGCAACGTTCTGTATACGTTTGCTTGATATCCTCGATCTCAAATTGCAGCTAGTTTATACAAAAATGTTATAAAATCTTATACTCCTATATATAACTCCATGTTAAAACAAATCTAAATGTACTTGAATTCCTTTACTTTAAATATTTTATATGTTAACACTAAGTCTACATTAAATTATTTTAAACAGAATCCTTTAGTTTATTAATAAACTTATGTAAGTGCAGGTTACCTATTCATCCCGTCTCGCAAATAACATGTCGACTCGAGCAATTATAACATACTTATATGTTTTCAGAAAATTTTATAAGAAGTAATTAAAGCTAAGTAAATCCAAGTACGCAGAGCTTTTCTCAAAACCGTTCTTTATAAAGAACATTACGTCTCTTGACGTTCGTAGGTATTCGATAACATAGGAAGGAGTGACTGTTTCATCATTTAGATTAGTTTGTGGTAAAAATAAAGAGAAATGAGAAAGTATGTTGTGGTCTAGAGTGAGCAATATTATGATCGGTTTTGTTGACAGATGGCTATTTGTCCATATGCAATGTTGGAATAATTGAGGTGTACATTTTCACTTTGTTCCGTTTCCATTCGATTAAAATCGTTGTACCTCACTTGTACACAACCTATTCGGCGTTTACTAAACGATTTGAACAGTTCGACGGTTTGTTCAGCCAAGCGCGCGTATTTTTTTGCATGGGCTTATGAAATTATATCTGCATAGAGATGTTGCAATTCCAATATTCAATGTGAAAATTGATTTTTGGCTATATTTGTGCCAAAGAGTTGTGCTTAAAATTCTACTCTTATTTGAAATCGTTCTAATATGAACTGTGTTCAATCCTAAAACGTTACTTTTTTAATTATGTATGCTCATAATAACGAATATTATTTACCTTTTACACGTATTATTGAAGTTGAAATTTGTGGGTTGATATTTGATATATAGGTATATATGATTGTTATAATATGAATAGTGGCGAAAGCGACCCAATAATTAGACTTATTTCGATCATAGTTAGGTATAGTCATTAGAATCAAACTTATTAATTAAATTTCACATTAAACATCACCTCTTAACCATTAATAAAAATGCTTTAATGGGTCCGCGTTTAATTTTGAGTAATAGCTATAACGGTTAGTTACAGGGTAGTTTTAAATATATTGGCTACTGGGTCTCGCGAGTCGTCTCAGTACATTTTATGGACGTCTAATAAAATTTTTATCGTGTAACAGTAAAGAAGCAATCAGTCTGTCGGATATTGGCCTGCAGGGTTCGTAAACACGTGCATTTTTATGCTCTCTAACGTTTATCGGACTCTGATTGTATTTTGTTCGTATATTACACGATCACTATATTTGCTCAAACGGTCTGTGGAAGGACGTTATTAATTAAATGTAAGTACCTTATATTGATAAAAACTTTATATGGAAATGGCGTTATCATTATTCTAAGCAAATTGATGTATATTGTAAAAGTATGACTGATTTTTGATATCTATATATCGTATAAGTTCTCACATATTCGTAACTTACTGAGGTAAGTTCCTAGCAACGTTAACTAAGGTACCTAATTTATATATGCATTTTTTCAATACTCCAAAAATAGTTTACCCATTCAAGTGCTACCTAGGTGTTTACAGTAACGATAAGTAGTAACAAAATGATACCACTTTGTGGAAATAAAGCTCAGATTCGTAAAGCTTTGGCGAGCCTGAAAATTCATCATACAACGGTGTCGCGCAGTGGAACAGAAAGGAGCCCGCAGCGATCTAGTACTAGGGCAGCAAGGTCTCGAAAGAGCATTTAAGTAAATACTAGTAAACAGTCCTTGAGTTGCAATGCGGTATGAAATGTTGGACGGTTATGCAATCTGCGTAGCGTTTCAGATCCCAGGAACGGCGGCCTGATCACGCACACCGCGCTTCGTTTGTGTAGGATTTACCGACCTATACTAATATGTTTGTGCGTCCCCTCCTCTCTAAACAAACCGTGCATCGGTTACTATACTTGCAACTCGTTTAATTATTCACGTCTTTGATCCTTGACAAGTTTGTACAGATGACGTTATAACTAATGAAAAGTCATCGAAGGTTTTTAACGTTGTAAGATTAAAAGTTGCATTAAAAAAAAGGATTTGAGACAACATCGTTACACTACATCTTAACATTGTAACCTTTCTTGTATCTGCGTAGGTAAACAAACTGAGAGACGATTTAAAAAAAATACACATAACAAGTTCAGTTACGTTTAGAATGCAAGGTTCTGAAATTGTCTCGCAAATTGAGGCCAAATTTCAATCCTTTCCGAATGTGTCATGTTCAAATATTGACAAGTAGACATCTCACTTGTAACGTGTGTAATATCGGAAATATGTATCCCTCTTTACCACTGACGTTTTAAACTTTACAAATATGAATATTCATAATTATATATGTGCTGGATTCTAAACAATTAAATGATGACTATTTTATATAAAAATAAAGAAATGCTAATTTGTGGCTTGCAATATTTTAACCTTTATATAGAGAATAGCCAGTTCAAAATAAAACAAACGAGTCGCGTTAGATCGTGAACGTGTATTAACAACACAGTTAATCCAACTTCACACGAGTTCTAAAAACATCGCACAAAACAATAATCCAACTTATAATAGTGTGTTCCATGCAATTGGCAGCTAATTTCTTTGCACGTTCAACCATCTATTGTGACATTTTTTTTATAATTTTTATCTGAAACAAACTTCCTTGTATTAAATAAGTAATTTCCCTCAGGAATTATTATTATAATAGAAGGCTTTGGAATTTGATGAATTAATAATGTAGCGCTATTTTTAAAATAGTAGACGTGAGTTTTACTTATATACCTACGCAGTCAGACATTAATTTTGTATGAGCTACACAATATGATAAACCCAATAATAAAAAAAAATTATAACACTATGTATTTACTAACGCGAATATCATAAAAATGATATGATATTAAAATGCTCAACGAAGTAAGTGGAAATTATTATTATGATATTAAAGTGGAAAATATTCAGGCACCTAATCCCTGGCCACGTCTGTCCGCGATGCAATAAAACTCGTCTCGTTGTGTCATAATATTCACATGTGATAAACTCCAAATATGACGACTTTAAACTTACTCCGAAGTACGGCACATTTCACGAATTCATTTCAGAAGATGTCATATTTCTTTAAATTTTACGCGTGATAAAAAATATGAAGGGAAACGTCCTATACCTATACAAAAAAGTCACTATGAGAAACTCCAAACATAAGCTTTTGACAGGTCGATGAAATCATCGTGTATCTATCGTGTGATAGGTAGGTATCTACCTATGTTCAGTTCAATTAAAGTAGTCACAAGTAAAATTATTTCTCAAAGTAAAAGCTTTCAAATATTACCAACATCGTTATTAAATGATACGTTAACTGATCCACTAATGCAATAAAGATTGCGGTCCCATTGCCTCGATACATCAATGCGATGTTTTTGCATCGGTATTAAATTCATAAATAATAAATAAAACACATTGCGAACAGCGAGCAGAGGACACAGATGAAATGCACTCGGCAAATTAACTGAAAACCGCAATCCGGAAAAGGCTAAATACCTGCTAATGATGGCGCAATCGAAGCTTTTAAATGTATCAATTTCCAATTAAAAAAAAAAGTATTATTTATAGCAATGAAATACCTCAAAATACAGTATCTTAAATATTTTTTCGAGAAAAATGTAAAAATAAATAAAATTTGTTTAATCTACCAATCAAAGTAAATTTATCTAAGAAAAAATACCTATGTAGGTACTCTAGGCTATGCCTAGGCCTATATAGGTAGTCAAGTAATTTAATTTTAGTTTTCCTAGAACTAAAATTAAATTGTTTGAAGATACCTATTAAAACCATAATCCATGATCGATCACCAAACCTATTTGTGTCTACTATCCAAAAAAATAAACATTAAACGTCGAGTGTTTAGTGCCCTTATCAAACAAAACATTTATCACTCAAAATGAATAGCTTTGATAAAAATATATACCTACTAAAAGTTCATCGGGTGTATGTTATAATCATCATGTCTGGATTTTCGATTTGTATGTAATGGAAAGTTCGCACGTACTGTGATAATTGACTAATTTACACGCCGACGACGATAATAAACTATCATTACTGAAAGCGATTGAAATTTTGTTTGACAATCGATTTCAACAGTGCATTTATAGGTGCACCTACGATTATGTAAAATTTGTGGAACTTATAAGCCACAACGTTTATTTGAGTGATGGACCACATTTTTTTGGATTAGGTTAATTAATAATAAAAAATATTTATCCATCAAATATTACATTTTTTTAAATAATAGTTAGTGTATTGAAATGAATTTCAAAGCATGAAGATATCAAAGCTTTTCGAATGTGAGTCCAGCATAATTTCATTCGCACTAATTTAGGAGACTGCATTTTGTTTTGGTATTATTTTGAATAACTCGATAGCAACTTCCTAAACGGAGTTGCGAAACGAGAGGTGAGGTAAACAATTCGCTCATACAAAGAAAAAGTCCAGCCGTAACTCTGTTCGTACGAAACGAGTGAGTTGGGGAACAAAAACTATTAATGTAGAGGTTCTCACGGACCGTTGAGCTGTCGGTGCGTTTCGTTTGATAATTTCCGTGTACAGTGGAATTTAATCGAATGAACAAGAACCCCGTGCATGGACCATAACATGCTTTCGTAGCTACAATAGAAATATGTTACAAATACGTTCCAAAAAAGAAACAACTATGTCTCCTTTCATTATTTCTGAGTTACAAAGACCTCAGTAGTGGTATAGCTAGCAATATTTCCACAGTTTAAGCCACGAAGGCTAAAGCAATTAAAACGATATGCGTAGACTTCAAAATTAAGCCCCGCGGCGTATCCGCATCTGTCGTAATAAAACACATACAAGTTTTTCTTTGCTAAGCGGGCAGCAGCCGCAGCAAATGGAAGCGAAGCAACAGGTTTGATTAAAATACGTGTTTACAAAACGCAAGTCCTCTCAGTTTAAACGCAATAATCTGTTATAACATCTCTGACCCCGTAGCCCACGCTGTCATTTCGAAACTTCATTTGCACAAGACTCAATCGTTGGTCTCATTTAAATGTACCGAAGTTTAAAGATTCGAAATAAAAAGTATCTATATTTTATTGGAACATGAAGCAAGCGCACCTGTAATTTTCTAAAAGTATTTACTAGGTACTAACATAAACTTTAATTGAAGGATTTGTATTACACTATAAGCGAAATGGAAATTTTAAATTGCCTTTTCACAAATATTGGACATACTCTTGCAAAGAAAACGTGTATCGACTGTTGTATGGTAAAACTTTGTAAAGCAGGTAGCCGGATAAGGCAGGATAACGCAACGCAAAGCGCAAATAGACTATAACTCAGCGCATTTTTACGTCTGTAAATTATAGTTTTACGATCGAAAATCATTTTTATGTTTTCGGAAGAATTTAATATGACGCCAGCTATGCTCGGCACATTCGCTCTTTTATTGCGCTGTAATTTTATTGTTTTCTCAATTTTATTAACTTTCAACTACCCATTTTAGGTCTCAGTTATTTTAAATCAATAAGAAGTAAAATGAATTAGTTTTTTTTTCTACAGATCTTTTTTATATATATAGTATATAGGTACCGCTGTCGTGTTGCGGGCAAAGCAAAATAAAAAGCTGAACTGAGCCCGTAAGTTTCATAAAGCGTTGGTAAAAATATTGTATCTTTTGTAGATAATATACAAAGAAGTTTACAGCTTTAAAAGCCAAGCGTTGTTTTTAGGTATAAATTGCTTCTTTAATCTGTTGCAACAAACAATAACGCCTGGAGGCTTTTAGTTAATATATTTCTGCAAGCATGTAAATATTCTTTGCTTTTAGCAAAGCTAAAAAACAAAAGGTCATTTTTATAAACCAGGAAGCAAATACATATTATGAATTATGATTAGAAGATAATTATCATTATAATTCTGTATCAAATCTTCAAAAACTTCGACGGCTGTATTGCATCTTAGAGTTAGAATGTATGTTTGTGATTCTTTGAAATCTGTATTTTGATATTTTATTAATGTATGCTAAAATATAAAATAACTCCAAATTTAAGGCTAATGATGAAATGGATGAACATTGTTAAAGTAATCAACAACGTTGCACTGGTAGGGAATTTTGTGTTCATTGTAATTTACATCATTAATTTAGATACATACATACATTTTTTTCTTTTAAAAAATTGATGTTAGTTTACCTATTAATTGCGTATAGTAATTAAAATAAGGCCTCGATTTTTATAAGAATACATTATCATTCATTCTTATAAAACGGTTTTAATAATGTTAGTACCTTTCTTCCTGATATGTAATTAAGTTTTCAAGTGCGCCAGTGCTGCTCTTGTTTGTATCTTAGTAACCTTAAAATAGGTTGATCAATCACCTGTCACATAGTTTTAGAGGCTTTGTTTTTTCGATATTTACTGAAATCGTTTTGACGTATATAATTGTGTCGTGATTTTTTACTAAGTTGTTATTATTAAAAATATAAATGGAGCGAGATTTTACGATAGGAATAGCCCCAAACCCTGGTTGTTTAACGGGAGTGGTTGCGTGCCAGTGCGAATTGGGACGCGAAAAATTATTAACAGCTCCACCTTATAAAAGACTATCCTCTGCAACGGATGATGACCCTAAATCGCGTTATTCAACAGCACCGTGCGCTAGAGAACTAGAACAATATAAATGCCCCATAAGTCACACTCTAGTCAACTTCAAATCCCCATTAAAACCAAACGAAGTGTTCAGTAAAGTCTTCCCGTCCAATACACCAATCAAATACGTAAAACGTAAACTTTCCAAATTAATATCTGTTTCAAATAGTAATCTAATTTTAACTAAAAATAGAAATGTCCTGAAGGAAACAAGTGTATTGTCTGAGCTTAAAACTGATGCACACGGCAACGTTGTAATCGATGTATTTACAAAGGATTCAGAGGAATTTTCCCTTGGTTCTATACCAAAAGAGTCTTACGTACACGAACTACTTCAATCCATTCTTCCCAAAAAGAAGGCAATGCCATTTATAGCCATTAAATTCCGTCTTCGTAGTCAAAATGGAATATTTACTCGGTCATACCATTCTATTATCAAAGTCCATGAAATTAAGAAAAATTTAGCAGGGCTGTTTCAAGTTGATGCCGATAATTTGGTTTTATTAAGAGGAGATCGACCATTAAAAGATCGCATGGCTCTTCTAGACTTGGATTATGACAAATACGGTATTGTAGAACTGGAACTGCTAACTAAAGATAATGCAAAGCTCAATTTGGCAAGGCTTTACAATGAGTTGCCCTTAAATGATATTTTAACCGTTGTTGTGCCTTTTGGAACAACGCTCAAACACATCAATGTTGAAATATTTTCGGATCCAATTAAGAAACCATTTTTGGGAGGTTATAGAAATGTTCATACAGGTAAAACATTATTATACAATAGTATATTATATGCTTTTATTCTATTTTATGAATAACAATACAGTAACTAAGCATCTTATAGTAATCTCTAATAAAATAAAAAAATAATCACTATATTTGTGATTTTATTTCAGATACAATTTATCATCATGCTTATACGCAGACTCCGCAAAAACCAGAAAAATTGCTACCGGAAAATAAAACATGCCGCGATACGCAGACAGCTGAAATGCGTGAAAAAATATACGTGAGTATTTAATATGTTTTCTGTTAATGCAAGTTTATGGAATTTAATTTGAATTGATATTTTGTTTCAGGACACAGCATACAGTAGAGCAACGCAAATGAACACGGTGCATGCTTACATACCAAATGTAACCGACACGATTATTATACCTAAGCCCTACGAGACGTATGAGGAGATGGTGGCGCGTCTGAACCATAAACACTATGCAACTGTCATACAACGAGCTTTCAGACATTACCAGTTTAGACAGAAAGTGGAAAGGTGGCTAAAGGAGTGCATGTTAGTATCTGAATTATTGTCTATTATTCTTTACAGCTACTGCCATCTACTTATATAATTTCATATCCTGATAAATAACATGTTTTTCAATTATATAGGGCAAGAATAGCAAGGATGAGAGAAGAAGAAAGATTAGAACGGGAGGCAATTGAACGACGCCTACGTGGAGATCTCATAACAAAAACGTTTCCAAAAACTAGAGAAGATTTCGACCAACTCTATGCAATGGTAATTTCATTATAGTTTCTATTGAGTTAAAATATATTCTATTGTATATAGGATCGACTAATACGTGAATAAGTAGATACTTTTGATCAACACATCCTTTAAGTTTTATATTTAAAAAAATATACATCTTTTTACAAGGTTGACCGTTGGAAACACGCCGAAATTACTAGAATATCCCAACTACACTCAAAAGGACCAAAAATTGCTGAATTTACGCTATTGCTTGATAAAGAAGTCGAACTGCTGCGCTGTATTGAAGATTACAGAATTAAAGTAAAAGAAGACAGTCAAAAGATCAGAGAGAAGAAATTCTTAGAAGAAATATCTAAGCCATTTGCTTGGTATGGACGAGACGGGAAACTCATAACCATGGATACTATAGAAACGCAAAAAGCAAGAAAACTGAAGGAATTGTATAATTCTTTTCTTCGCGATGATATGGAGACAAATGAACGGATTGAAATACTAGTCGATTTGAAATTTGCTTTACAGGAATTTCGCCACCGCTTAGCAGAAGAAATAATTACACTTCTGGATAGGGAATGTGACCTTCTGGTCAGGCGTTGTGATAATCACCAACTGGAATTTTTGAGACGCAGAATAACAGCCAGCCTTTTCCAATTAATTAAAACGTCCGAACTAAATTCTGGAGTCACGAAATGTAAAGAAATAAGAGAATATAGAGAAATCCAAAATGACAGACTACAATTTTGTGAAATGTGTCATCAAGTAAAACTTTACAAGGATTTTCCGCTACATGCGAAAATAAGCGGATTTTTAATTTGCACCTCGTGCTCATGGAAAGACGTTACCGAACGAAATTGGGTCGACATGACTCCATACAAGTTTATATTGCGAGCTGTACAGCGTGATGAAAGAAGACGAAAATGTTGGGGCTCGTTAGCTTTTGTATTGCAAGAGAAAGACGTATTCTTTATCGTCGAAAAACTGTGGCACGCACATTCGGCCATCAGCGAATGTGGCGACTTACAAGAGCTAAGATTGTGTCGATGGAACGTCAACGAAGATTGGTCTCCATGGAACTGCTTTTTGGTCACGTTACAAGAAATGAAGGCGCATTTGAAATTAGAACACCCGGAGGAAGTGTATGACGAAGAGCTAGTTCAGAAAGTCACCAATAAGCATAAGCTAGCGAAAGCCAATTTCGAACAACTGATGGTGGTAAATAAGCGTCTTACTGAAAGCGGCGACTGGCCTGCTATTAGAGCCCCTGCCATCGCTAGAGTAAGCGCCGTAGACAGAATATAGGACATTTTTCTTATAGTATATTCTAAATCATGTTAGAAATTATTGTTCGTAAAGTTTATCGCTTGATAGTAAATGTTTTCTAAAGATCACTACGTTTCCTTTGGTTCGGTGAATCTAATAATTTGTTACTTATTATATTTGTTGTAATTCTAGTAAATAGAAATAAAAACGCTTGTTTTAATTGTCTTTCTTTTAATAATAATTACACGTAATACTTTAAACATAATTACACGTTACATTTACAATAATTTCTCAAGATATCAAACTCTCGATACAGGCTAACAACATAATATGAAAAAACATATGTGATATACAAGATATAACCCAACGCGTACATAGAAAAATTCATACAACTCTAATTCAATAAATTACGAAAAATATAATTTAGATATAATAATAAAACTGTACAATGAATATTCCAGTCTATAGGTTAAGGGTATTAAAAATTAGCCGCAAATTATGTACTACAGTCAAGCTTGACTGATACAAATAAAATTACTGAATATCTATGAATAATAAAGCTGTCAAAAATCTACACGGTATATGATAAAGTTCACACAACACAAAACTGGATATATAACGGGAGGCATTCACACAAAACTGACTATATATATTACAAATTTAAATATTAATTTACACGTGTTTAAACAGAGAATTTGATACCCGTTTAAATAACCTACTAGAAGCTAATATTAAATTAGCTTCATTAAAAAAAATCCCCAAAATATTTTTCTTTTAATTGTACCTAAATAATTTACCCGCCACTAGTGTATTAGTCGTGGGACAATCAGAATTGATTATACAAATTATTAAAAGATTATTTATTAAGTAGGGTGCCATCGTGTTATTAACTACGTGTGAAAAGGATCATTAAAACTATCTTCGAAAAGAATTAAAGCTATAAACGTTTATGTAATGAGCAAAATAAATAAAAAAATTAAGGACATTATTGTGATGGAGTCATTTAGAAACAAAAATATCCAAATTTCGAAACGTTATCCAAAATCTTATAAAGACTAATATCCGGGATATAATTTCTTTCCTCCCTAATCTAATCATAAAGGCTATCATTCACTTCAACAGTCTAGCAACTAACCAATTCAATCTGATGCAATATTCAACAATATACATAAATTATCAAGCAATTATTTCAACCTCAATAAATACTATGTGATTGCTTTGTTCGTCGCGTAGCTTATTGCAGCCAGAAATACTTACAGGGGAACATACTTGATCTCCCAAAGATAAAAGAAATGGAAGTATCAGTCAATTATCTACAATTTTTTGAAGGGCATACAGGTATACAGGGTGGAAATACTTACTCCCGAAAAATGAAACAGTATTTAATATCCCCCATGATCATAGCTCAGTGCATGACTTAATCCTAAAGCAGATTTTTGTCAGAATTGCTGTTTTTTAAATTTATTATTTCATGGCTTTATTAGAAAAAGTAAAAAATGCACTTAAATTGTAACAATTATTTATGGTGCAACCAAAATATCGTAAATATTTACCACCCTGTATATTGATCTATACACGATTTGTCCTATTTATTGTTAATTTCAAATGTCTCTCGTGTAATAGTTGTACATTTTGTGACAATCATTCTATTCGTCCGACCAGCGTCGCATTAATCCATACGTTAATCTCTTCCGTAACTCCGAAGGACACCACGGACACCAATCTAATTAACTAGCTACATACTTAAATACAAAGAATTGTGCCTCTCGAGAACAATACTCCGTGGATCGTTACCGTGTACTATACAAAAGTGCGCATATATCTCGTAACAGGATTCACATCTATTGTACACTTATCGACTATCTTTGCACTTTTATCATGCCAGTGAATTGGCTTAAACTCGGAAACATCTCAATTTGATCAAGATCATAACCCATATCCGACTCGACTATCTAACGTGGGTCTATATACAGCGGCGATGAAGAAATATTACATATGATGAGGTACTAAAAAACAATGTAACAATTCATTATATTGAAACAAATCCTAACCTTACGAATGGCATGTTTTATGATTAAACTATACATTCAATTCATTTTAGAATATATTTACAGGTCTCGTCACTTACTCAATCACTCTCGCACGATAAAATTTCAAAACAAAACACTAGCGCTCAGCAATTGTTTTTCAAATCCAAATATTACAAGTTATGGATATGATTTACAAAATTAAATATCCATATAATAAAAATTTCCGAGCTCGGTATCCAAATTGCGTTATGTAATGCAAGCTAATTATCTTAAGCAATATGAGTTTTTAATTGTATTAAAAACGCACATTGCAGCAATATGGATCCCTAGCATCATACAATTTAAAAGAAAATTAATATAGAAAATAATAACAAACTTTCAGCAAACAATGACAATTTAAAATTCGTATTTTTTTAGTTATATTTACATAAGTCCTGTTTCACTGCAATAATAAATATTAGTCAGAAAAATAAAATAGAATTTTTATTTTATTTATACTATTTTGCAAAAGTTTGTATATTAGGTTCTATTATCCTTAAATACCAGTTTATTTCGATGTCACCAATATTTAATTTTTTATCCTTTATACAAATGTCCATCCTTATCTTGCATACTAAGACAATAGGGATTATTTTTATATGTGCCTTTAAATTGAAACGAACTTTTCATTTAAGAGAGCCATTTTGTAACATAGTAATAATATATTGTAATAATTAATGTTTTATTTCATGTTAAAATTGTATGCTAAGAAGGTTTTACTTTAGATATTCATATATTTATTGGACTTACTAAAATTTGATTTTAGGTATATATTAAATACTCAATTACAAATGCCCTCTTTGGATGATAGTAATATAACACCTAGTCTCTCAGTATGACCTTAACTGTTTACTAGAATAATTTACAAATAATTTATAAAATACTTTCACTTAGCCTATGTATGATGTCAATCAATCTCCTTGTTATTTACTTAAGTCATTTAATTCTAGAGTGTGATTTATTTGTTTCACAATTCCGCCTTACAGTTAATTGTCCACACATATTCTTCATTTGTGTACACGTCACATTTTTTGTCAGTCTGTTCAATGGTAACCATCGACTTCCATAGAGGACGACATTCTGTCTGAACCGGAGCTGTAGCTATAGTTCAAGTTGCTTAGAGACATGTCCTGAGGCACATCTGAAGGCGAGCTCTGGTAGTAATTGTATGCGTACGGCGCTGCCGGTTCAGCTGATGGATTTTCCTTATCACAATTCTCCATGAATTGAATTATTCTTTGCGTCGATTTCACGTGAGCCACGATCGCCGCTTCCGCCTGGAATTATTGTTTGCTAGTTATTAATATGCAATAGTATAGATGTATGTTTATACCTTATATAATTGTGATGCAAGATAGCTACTAGTTTAAAAAATATCAGTATAAACTTAAGCAAGCTTTACATAAATATCGATTACAAATGTATAATGGATGACCGGTGTGATTCGAAATCAGTGACAGAAATACGAAATAACTTTTGAAGAACTGCAGGAAATCTTTGAAGTCTGATGCCGAAGGCATCGTTCGTCTCTGGCACAGGTATATCACGTTATTAGGTACGAGGTATTAAGTTAATACCTAGTTGAAGCGACGGTCGCGTCTATGTCCTAATTTAATTTTTTGTTATGTGTATATGTGAAAAATTAAGTATTTGTGTAAGCGTTTTGATGACATATATGCAATATGCATAGTAGAGCCAATTTATTCTTAAATGTACGTAAGATGCAGGAAGGCTATATCAATTGGTGTTTTACTTTGGTATGTTCAGTTCAATATGTATTTTTTTTCATTAATTAAATCTTATATTATTCTTGGGTGGGATTCTGGATTTCCATAACACAGGTTTATTCCTAGTTTAGACTCCAGTCTCTCACAAAAGTAATAATATTAAAGTTATTTTTGTCAACTGTTTAATTACTTATGTTTGATACCTTTGTGAAGCGAAATAAAAAGGATTATTTTGATTGGAAGTGAATAGCTGTGGCAATATCCTCAGTTCTAGATCGTTAAAGTGCCATCTTTTCAGGCGTCTCATGTCCTGTTCTCTGTCAAATAAATTTCTTGCCAGTTCACTTACATGGTGCTTTAGTTTTTCCTTTCATTTTTGCTATATAGTTCCTAATTTTTTTTTTACAGTAGCTGTCTCCAGATATTCATGTATCTCTGGATTACTTATGAACCCATGTGCACTTGAGAGATCGTTTCCCCCCTATCTATACTAATATATAAAGCTGAAGAGTTTGTTTGTTTGTATGTTTGTTTGTTTGAACGCGCTAATCTCAGGATCTACTGGTTCGAATTGAAAAAATCTTTTTTTATTGAATTGACCATTTATCGATGAAGGCTTTAGGCTATATAACATCACGCTGCGACTAATAGGAGAGAAGATATAATGGAAAGT
>DWAJ01000397.1:0-34239 GCA_018238005.1 Eurema mandarina
CTTTGTTTTACATTTCTTTTATTTAATGATCACATAAAACATGTATAAATTATATTGTTAAGAATGAAAAATGCTTGCACTAGGTATAATTATTATTATTGAATCGATATCGATTAAAAAATCGATATAAACTGTGTTACAGATACCAACGTCTATATTAGTACAGTCAATGTAGTTTTGTGTGTGTGCGTGTACCTGTGTGTGTGTGTGTGTGCGATTGTCATATTCCATTTCACTGTATGAAAGCCCAAGAAATTATTATCAAAATCAAACGGTACATATTTAATTTTTGGTACTCGTTACATACTTGTACTATCTGTGCTATGGTTTAATATGGTTAAATTATATTTTTCGAAACTAGGCATATACAACTTCTCGACATCGAACCATTAGTCCCTGATGACCAATCAGTGTTTGACTAGTCGAGAATCCTTCCTTTGGTCTAGAGGAAAGTTACTTCCCCTTTCTATCAAAGTATGGTAGGATATGGTGATTGATGAGGTATCGTCTGGTAGATTTAATAATTTTTCGAACGATATACATGAATGCATAACAAAAGTTGATCATATTAGTATATACAAAAACCAGTCTTAAATATTGTCTATCAAAACGTTTTAAATATATGCATTATATGTATTTATTCTTAGGTGCGAGCCCGGAAATATTTATAGCTGATTCGGAAAGCTCTTCTATTCGAAGATTGGCGCTAACCACTGGACACGTATCGACCCTATGTGGAGGAGACCGCAACCCTTTGGTAACTAATTATAGTAATAATAAATATTTCAGGACACTTATACATAGCGCCATCTAGTCCGACGCTAAGCAAAGCTTGTTTTATTTCAACTAGGTAACTGATAAATTAGATACATATACTTTTATTTTGTAAATACATACATACAATACATAGCAACACCCAGACCCCAGAGAAATACAAATGTATATTACAAATATTTTTTTCGGTGAGGGGATCGAACCAACAGCCCTTCGCGCAGAAAGCATTTGTGCTACCACTGCGCCAAGCGGTCGTCTAAACCATTGCCAATTCAGTACGAAACATGAAGTACGTACTCAATGAATTTTGAATTATATGATAAAGAGTTCTTTGTTTCAGAATCTATTTGCATTTGGAGATGTTGACGATATCGGTGTTGAGGCGAAACTGCAACATCCTCTAGGAGTCGCGTACTGTGAATCCAACAAAACTCTCTACGTCGCAGACACATACAACCACAAGATAAAGAAAGTGGACATCGGACCTCAAAAAGTTTCTACAATATACCCGACTATGATCGAAACAACAGACCCGGCTAAATTCAACGAACCATCAGGCCTTTCTGTCAGCTTAGACGGAAAATATCTGTACATAGCCGACACTAATAACCACAGCATAAAAATACTCAACTTAGCCAAAAACATGTGCCAAGAATTTAAAGTACGTCTTTCCGACCCGAAGTTTATCGAACCAGAAAATTTGATTCTATACAAAAATGACCTGTTTATTAACAGAAAGTGCGGGAATCTTATTATTTATTTCAACGTGAGTTTGGATAATGAGATAAAAAATGTGAAATTTACGGCCGGGGCGCCGCAGAATTGGTGCGTGTGTATCCGAGACGACGACACTAGGGACGTGACGTTAGAAGACTTTGAATTCATTGGTTGTTCGCATAAAGGTACCAAATTGCCCGGTCGGGTCGAAATGAAGCTTAAATCCCGTACAGATAAGACTCATTATCGGATGTACCTCAGTTTCCATACAGCGCTATGCGAGAACAGTGTTTGCTTTACGCATTCATTCACAATTCGTTCGACGATTCTAGTACGGGATTCCGTTAAAATGGTCGAGTCGTATAAAATTACGTGCAAAGTGAATCCCGTGAACCGACACGAGCCCAAATTAGAGCAAAAAAATCCTAACTAAATGAAACATAGTAATTAATAATAAGGGCTTCGGATGTGGTATTAATTGATATTATACTAAGCACTTTACATGATATGCACGTATGAAATAATTTTCTATTAATACTTATTTCTTAAACTATTAATACCTCCTACAAAATGCTGTAAGCTTTAAAGTGTTACGATTTGTTTAATTTTGTATTTGTTTCGTTAATAAGTAAGCGTACTTTTTTATTTTGATTAGATATGTATTAATTCTTAATACGTTTGGTTAAAATAAAATATTTTTTACAATCTATTTGTTTTAGTTTTCGTTAATGAACCCTTTAAGCTAGAGCTAAGATACAAATGTTTTAATATAAATCGAGATAGTCTTCTCGTGGAAAATTATTTATCAGTTTAACCATTTGAAACCCTATGCCTATTAAAGTTGTCGTAAATAAAGTCGATGTATGTAAGATGAAGGTAACAGGAATGCTAATCGCTCCACAGCAAATCACCTGATCATCCGATCTCGTGACGAGAGGTGCATATGAACATTAATATCGTGCGTTAACTGAGGTCTCATTTACATCGACTCGAAACAGAAGCTCTACTCCGAACACAATCGATGTCGATTTTTATAATTTTCGATACAGTTTTGGAGCAACTTCGAATTAATATAAAAAAATTGTTGTTTTTGTTTCGATAACATTCCGATAAACTGATGTGCGATCCGATTCTTTATTAGAGTATATTGAGTCTCATAGCTTGGTTACCAGTATCAAAAATTTTCGATATCGACGACGATTGCATTCGGAGTAGATACTCAGTTCAACGACGATCATTTTCATACATCATTTATAATAATTAAATGAGATCGCCGCGTCGGATCGTAATCATATAGTATAATGATTTGATCAATTCGGTCACGACCCCTTCGATTGAATGACCTTTGCTATAACGTTATCTGTCTTATTTTATTCGCCGAAGCACAAATTTTACGCAACGATCCATTCCCTGACCCTGTGCGCTATAGGCGCTATTTCAATCCTTTTTGTTTCAGATATTTGATAAGGTCGTCTAATATACACCTTGTCATAAGCGTACCATGTCGTAATGTATACCAATTAACAAATTAGTCAGACAGTGGACGATCTTTTTTTACTATTATCTTATTTATGAGATTTAAATATATTTTAATCTTGCTTGAAGTTTTTGCAACACAATATAGAGCAATATTACCAACAAATAGATATATGTAGTATATTCTATGCGTACATTTCCATTGTTCAACGACCTTACAAGCTTTCGTCACCAAACCGCAAATATCATAAGATATAAAACACCTCGCGAGCAAATTGAAGCATCTAACACAAACCGGTGCAGGCGCAGATGTTCAATGATAATTATGCTAAGGTTAGCGCGATTATTGTCATAGACCTGCGACAAACAATCTCTACGTGGGTTGACTATTAGTGCTCTTGTCGCATTGTATTGTTATTTATGGTACTCTATCGTTTGCTAGAAGTAGAAAGAAAATTGAAGAAAATTGCATGTAGCACATTATGACGAAAATCTGCTATGTTTATATGTTAATTACTGTTAAATGGATCTAAATTTTGTGATACCTAACCTGAAAACTAGAAAAATACGCGCCATTTTTTCTCTACAAAATTATAGCTCTATAGAGCACATACCATTTCTGTTAAATGATCTCTAAATAATAAATTTTCGACAACTAAACCTATTTTAATGTACCTACCTCTTTATAAGTAGAGAAACAATGATCAAAATTTATACCAAAAAGTATTTTCTAAAAACGGGTTATTGGGTGATCAAATAACCGATTAAATAGCTCCTAGAGATTAACGCGACCAGAATACTCATTCAACTTGAATATACGAACTTAATGTTGAACCTGATTTAGTATGAAGGCGAACTTAACTCATAGTCATCACTCATATTTTCTGACGCACTCCATACTCCACAAATACACAGAAACATTATGTTTAGTAAAATATTGTATTTTCTCATTAGCTTATGTTCATGTGTCTTATAATTTTTTTTCTTGTACCATATCGAACGTGACACACCATTGGATCTCAGCACATTTTTAACAAACAATTGTATTCTCACGATGTAGATTTGTGTAAATCACAGAACAATGGGTGGCGTTTGGCAATTGTTTTTTATTTATAAATTGAATAGGTAAAATAAACAAAGAAGTGACGATCGAACGATAACTGCTATATAGAAATTATCAAAGAATTTCTATTATTTATAGAGGATATCCTTTGCAAATTATATCAATTATAATTGACATTTTTACTTCTTATAATCTATTTACCTGTAGCATGTAGGAACATGTGTGGAAAGTCAGATAGCTTGTTTATATTGGGGTTGTGAATTCATGTAGTATTTAATATTGTTTATTTTTAGACAGTCTATCTGATTGACTTCCATTTGTTGATATTAGCATACAGAATATACTTTATACGTATGTATTACACAATAGTGTTGGCGCGCGACCCTCTGGTACCATTTTTGCTGGCACAGAGAAGCACTGTGTTGAATAACTATTAGCATACAATCATTACAAACAGCATAATAATGAACATTTTAGTGAAAAATTGTCAACAAATATAAATTGAATCTTTTTTTAAATCTATTAAAAAACTATGGTATACACATTAAGATTTAGATAGGTATAGTACGCGTCACGAATCTTTAGCGGTGAACGAAACCTGGGCAGAAGTCAAAAATAAGTAGTTTAAGTATCGAGGTAAAGGGGCGGCGCGCGGGGCGCGTGATCGTCGGGTGCACGAGCGTTGATTGGTTGTCCCAGTCGTGTTGTCTTTCTCGCACCAATACGTCAATTACGAGCGCGATTCTACCGATTCGCAGCTATTCTCGTCCAGCGCTAAACATAAATGACGCGTACTATACGTTAATTCTACGTTAATAAATCCTTGATTTCTTGATCGTTCTAATTCTTTCTATCAAAATGTCGATGTCTCTTTATAAAATATTATTGTGCTTGTATGAATAACAAACGTAAAGTATATAGTATTTCCTAACCTTTGATTAGGAAGACACTTGTTTAAAAGTATTAGGAATCATCTCTTTATACGGCAATAAAGTAAAATAAGCATTAGATTTTTTACCAAGAAGAAGACATCATTACGACCCGGAGATCCGCAAAGCTCCTACGAACATTAGATCCGTTTATTCACACGAATTGTTCGTTCAATTGTAATTTACCATAAAACATATTTATTCATCAGATGAACATGTACATGATGATACGTAATATATTATATTCAACACGTAATACGTATAAGAAGGCCTGTTAACGTTTTTATCTGATTTCGTGTTACATAATTTATTTATTAGATTACAAGTTTCATACTTATTGTAAGGTTGTAGTGTATAATAATAGCTACATTAAATAACACTAGATACTGGCAGAATGTCGAAGCTTATTGACATCAAAATAAATAAAAAATCGAAAGTTCGTTACTTTTTTAATCTGTACCTATCAGGAGTCAATTGCATCCAGCCAATGTGTTTTAAAGAAAAAAAAAATCGTATATTGTATTTTATAAAAAATCAATTTATTGAAATCTAATTATTACTAATCGTTTTATTTTATGGAAACCTGATATCGATAAACCTACGCGAACGTCTTAAATGGCAAATTACATCTATACCTACCTTTCTTATCGATTTCTACATAATAATATTATACATAATATATGTACCTATATGTTTAAAGAATCAGATTGCTAAATATTCAAACCATAATTTTCTACATCATTCGTTGCAGAGATGTCTAAATTTTGTTATTCTGGGTCTGAAAACTAAATGTATATAAAACATCAAAAAATGTAAGCTTTTGCTTACAAAAATTTTAATTTTTTTTAGAAGAAGTTTGAAGTAATGTTCATGGACCTAATTAATAAAACGCATAGCGTAGAATCACTAATCACTATACAGTCGGTAAACTATTTTCTGATGCGTAAGGACGAACGTCAAAGTAAATTGTCAATTGCATAAATGCATTTAGCTTAATTGCTCCCTATTGAGATCAGCTATTTGAGCGCACCGCAGAACTAAAGTTATGATGTTACCAAGCTGTTAGCCCTGAAAGTACAATCTCTTCCTTAAATATTAACGAAAATCATACAAATATTTATTATTTTGTTTCGTTGTTATTAAAATAATGTAGAAAGGAATTTATAACATTGAGAGATGTTCACGATGTTTCCATATAAAAACTTATTGTCCCTAAACGGTTCATAATAATGCAAAAGCTTTCAGGTTATTTAGTCAATAGACTTATTGTTTGAATAGCAAACTAAATTCTAATGAAAAATACTCATGACATAATTATATGAATAAAATTTGCTAAACAGTTACAATCTAAAAGATTGTTTACTCGGAGCAAGAATTATGTTTGTAATATTATGTTAATGATTTGTTACAACAATTTTAGAAATATACTGTGTGTTATGAAAAAAACTTATGTATCTCGCATTTTAACTGTTAGGTACATAGTATATAATTTCCAAAAGAGTTCAGGGCTACGAGCTTCGTACACAAACATCAAATTGTATCGAATTCGTGAGGCAAAAGTCGTAATGACTCACTTAAAACCTAAGGCCATGATGTTACGAGATTCCATTAGGTGGCTATATACATATTTATACTTTTTACTAGTATTAAAAAGCAAATGAGATCATTATAATAATAATTAAAAAATATTACATATAAATTTAGATTATTTTTTATTCATACGTGCCTAAAATTTAACTTATTTTTATTATATACTTTCGTCCAGCAATAAGGAAGAAGGACATACGAAATATGTACTAATAGTTTAAAAGGAGAATACAGAATGCAATAATTAGAAATTAAAGGTATGGAATATATACTTAGGACAAAAAAGCGACTGTGTTTTATATCTACTATGTAGTAATTCTGCTTGGTCTAAAATGTCACAAAATAATTCGTTCATTTATAAAGTTTTTGAATGATCCATTGGAGTTGTGATTATTTATGATAAAAAATGTCGATATATCTTCATTATGATATTTACGAGCGAATAGTTATTGTGAATCAATGACGATTGGTGCATTATACAGCAAAGGCATGATCTATTACCTGGAATCTTACAAATTATACCATACATTTATTCAATGGAACAACAAAACGATTTATTGAGTTGTATTATTTTCATTCATAAGGAAAATCACTAGTTTTTATATCTGATATATTTTTGAATGATTCAAATTAGTTAACCTACCCTAGGGGTGAGCAGTGTGGAATATATAGAATAGACCTTTTTATAGGAGCGATCAGAATTATCTAAGTTTGATGACACTTGCAACATTAAAAATGATACGAAGTGGCCGGGCTTGTTCGTAAGTAATATGTTTGTAAAGTGTTTAATCAAGACAATTCTGCTTTTTATTTTTTTTAAACGACTTCAAAAAATAAGGAGGTTTCTCAGTTCGACCGTATACAATATGCTTTTTTATTGAAGGAGCCTATGAAAGTTGCTATTAAGATTACTGTACCTAATATGTAAGTAATATTATACATTTCCACTTCTTTCGTTTAAATATAATAGTTGTATAGTCTATTGAATACTAGCCGCGCCCCTTAGTTTTACTTGCATTTATGCATGTAACAAATAAACTTTCCTGTTGATTCATTTTATCTGATAGCAAAAGCGTGAAAATCGGTGGCATTGTTTAAAAAATTAAAGCCAATTACAATATAGGTACAAACAGAAGAAAACTTTTTCTTTTATACTATGTAATGATGATTTACAAGGAATGTAGAAAATTGTATATGCAGGTATTGCATATCAGTCAAAGTATATATAAAAGCTGACGAGATACCGTCCGTAACGGAGTAGGTTGTAGGAAAATGCGGAAAATATTAACACGTTACTTTTAATTATGAGTAGGTACTAATTGAATAATTAGACAATTATTCGTAATTAAAATAAAAGGCAATAATTAAAAAAATATTGTACACATAATAACCATGAGCAAAAATAATAAACTTATTTCAGTAAAGGCTTTAAGCCTTTGATTTCACATCATTTAGTAACGCTTCATGTTCTACGACAAACATCGTATTGTTCCGGCTTTTGAAAAGATTACTATTTTGAAGATTAAATACTATTAAATTACTATGAAAGATTACTATTATATTAAAAATTCGTAGAATTTGTATAAATTGGTGTAATTTTTAAATAAATATTTAGTAGTAATAAGTATTACAACTTCTAACAATTATTCAAAATTATTCTTTTTTATATCGTGTAATGTAATGTTAATTCGCAATTTAAACGAAATTATTCTAATTTCTATTTCTTAACTGTTTAAGACAAGGTTATTAAGCCTGATTTGTGTATATAGAAGTATGTTCATTTTTATAAACGACTGAAATTATGATTTTAAAATAGTACGAATTAAGAACAACATTAATTAGGTGTAGATATAACTAAAAGCTCGATGTTATCTATACCTATAACTCTACTAGTTTACACAAACATCTACTAGCTTCTGCTCCAGACTCATGACATCGAAGGTGTGATCACTGAAAACTAAGATACTTCTTAATTGTAGAGTTATCGTTGACCAGAGGTCAGATTTGGTCGGTGTGTGAGCGTTGCGCCGTGTCCCCACGTCTGACGTCTCACGTGCTCATCCCCGCTACGATCGCTATAAAAGTCATCGTCGAAACCTGCTGCGTGCTATTGCAAAAGTGTTGTGTGTCCCGTCGTCATTTGTTTAACAGTTCATAAGGTAAGTTGTAGTTAAGGATAAGGGATGATTCGGGAATTGCTAATAGCCTGGTAATTAACAATAAAAATTACGTTCTGGAATTACGAATTGGGGTAAATTTTTTAAATTTAATTCATTTTCGAGATAATAAAAAATAAAAAAATTAACATATACATATAACATTTATTTTGTATTAAAGCTGTAACAAATTTAAGCTCTTAACACGACCGTAAAACGTATTTAAGCTTTAAGCCATAGAAATATATTTTGTAAAATGTACAGTACTTACAGTCGAATGTATCTGTAGATTACAACGAAAATCGTTCGTATGTGTGTCAAGCCAAAGTTACGAAACCATATTGCTAAAATTATTAAGCCCTTTTCTTAGTGGTTAGCATTAAATAAATATTTGAACTCTATATTTTATTTATTTATTCTTCATTACATGTAGAAAAAAGCATAGAAATATAAACATTTTAGGTTACATGTTATTAAAATATAAAACAATAATATAACCTTTCTTTAATGTTAGTGAGCAAAAATTTAAATTAAAAATTAAATCGAATCACATAAAAAGTTTAGGAACTGATTAAATTAATCCTCTGCTTAATATTTTAATATAGGGTTTTAAAAGCTTCATTTATTTTTTTATTTATTTACTCACGTTTTACTCATATTAATTTTATGTTTGTAATTTTTAGGTTTTTTTAAAGATCGGTGTAACTTAGAAGAGTTTTATCATCGATGTATTGATTTCAAGTATACTTAATTTTTTTTATAAGGAATGTCAAGTACTTAACTACTTAGTATTAAATCAAAGTCAAATTTCAAAACGTTTTGAAGGTCCATCGATCTGTACGCGATGTTAACTTTCAAATACTTATATGACATAAAATTAAGTAATGTTAAGATTTTAAATGCAGGAACCGGTCGTAGATTAATAATATGTGAGATTACAATTTTAGCTGACCTTGGCTCCTTTAATTATATTCATAAATTAAAAACAATATTCATAAGTAGGTATAAATCGACGTTTTAATGAGATGTTAATATTATTTTATATAATACAGTATTAAAATTACGACTATATATTTCGATGTTGTCTTATTCTATAATTCTACTATGAAAAACGAATTATGGAATATTTTCATAACTTTGACATGGATATCAGTATCCAGATTCTCAAAGAAGGTAATAAAGTCTTTTAAAGATTCAGTTAGTTGTAAATTGTAATGTTTGTTTGCATTGCATAATGTTACTGTCTCTAGCAACTATTGACCTCAACTAACGTTAGCTCGGACTTCGGAACACTTTCGTTTACTCTAGTTTAACTTTAATTTGCATAAGTTAAAAAGATGGAGTCTAAAGACGATGTTTTAAGTTATTAAGGATTCGAGATACAGATGAACGTATTACTTCGGTGTATGGCACAAAATTATTTTTCGATCATGTTAAAGTAAACATATTGTGATCACAAGCTTTAGTTTTATAAAAGGCCTATCAACACGTTAAGAGTATAGCACTATATAAAACATTTTTAGTTTTTTATTTAAGAAAAAATAAGTAGAAGAATATAGTAGAGCCAGAAATATTAATTAAAACTAAAATACACACTGTATGTTTGATTAATTACAGTTGCTTGAGTATTTTAGGTTGAATAAAGGTTATTTAACTAATGGCACCTACCAATTCGATTTAGGGCCATTTTAAATTTTTATAACACGTCCAATATACGATGTAGCATTCCAGTTATTATAGATCATAAACCAACATGTATTCATTAGACACGCATACACCAGGTCAAACGTTAGGCAATGGTTCAAGGGTACTACGAAACACTAGAAATTATGGGCACATTATTTCTATTATATTCCTATTGTATAATCGACGGAATTTGTTTAGCGAGCTATTGTGCCAGAGCTTTATAATAGACGAAGAGACGCGTATAATTTTTCATTCAAAACGACCTTGCAATTACAATGGAATTATTTGATTTGATTTTTTAAAGCGGATGCCACATGACATACATATTATTTAAAATACAATTTGTGTTTGTTCGAATTTTGAATAAAATACATATATTAGTAGGTTTTCTTTGTTGTTTGTTTTCGAGTTTTATCAAAAAGTTCATAATTTAAATTTCACACAAACTTTTTTATTTCATTGTACCCTAAAAAGATACAAATTTATATGAAAATTCTACAGTGTATATTGTCTTAAAATAACTATTTAAAAACAAGTGTAATACACGTGCTTATTAAGTTCAGAGCGCGTTGATGTCGTTTGCGCGTTAGACAGATCGTCATTTATTTCTGAGGCAATCCACTTTTGTTACATCTTCTCATAAGTCAAGTCAATCTAGAGGATATTACACCCGTTGAACATATTATTATAGTATAATAAATGATGTAGATACAGGATTGGGATGCAAGTAATTTGGCAACAAAGCTCAGTTTTGCAACGGCCAATGAAATAATACGTTGCGATGATATTTGATAGATGTCATCATTGTGGCACGTAGCTTTGTTTGTTTCTGAAACCTTTTATACATATTCATATATTACCTAATATTCTGATATTGTTTTGGCGTCTTTAGTGCCTTCTCTTTTCCGATGAACGTTTTAAATGTTACGTGCTATGTATATATTCTGTATCGCTTATTTTTTATCACAGTAGCCTAACATACAGAATTTTCAATAGCTTATTAAAATTTCAATCGTCTCGTAAGAGTCGATAACATTGTTTACATCACAGTATTAAGGTTCAGCTTGAATGCACGAGTTTTTGCCGTGCAGTAATGAGGTGCACGCAGGGTTTGGTGCAACAGGCAACATTGTCACGACAGGCCCTCGCGTCCAACAATTAGTTCCCATGTCTTTTTGCTATTTGCCAACCATTCGACAGTATTGCACGTCATGGCATTGTTACCTTGTTACCTACATACGTACTCTTGCAGTTTCTTAGTAGAACAATCTAACACCATTACCTGTATCATGTAATGGCAGTTTTTTGCTGGTTGTATTATGCTGTTGTTCTTTTAAGGTTAAATCGATTTAATTATGTGTGTAGTGTTGAAAGATATTAGTATCGGTGTCCTACATTGGTGTTGTTTAAACGAAAATAATTTTATTGAAAACTTGATAGGATACATTATTAGGATACAGTTATTATATTAGAATATTACCATAGTAAACTTTAAATTTTCATGTAGAATTCTCATGCTTTGAAATTAACACATTATTAAGTTTTTGTTGGTATACCGTATTCTATTGTGATTTAACGAGAATGTTTACGATGTTATTAAAAATTTTATGGCTTCAATAAATGTGCAAGAATGACTGTACCTGTATTAGCAAAAATATACTATTTTCCCAAGAACGTTTTTCTATCAGACGTTACGTGGTGGTCGGTCATAAAAGTTTCACTTGATGATGAGGACATACAAGAGCCTCATACGCAAATAATGAGGGGTCAGCTATGGCCAGAATATAAATAAGATGTTAAAACGCAATATTTTGGCTCTTACAACACTAAGGAAATAATACTACTTTACTTTATAAATATTCCTTAGTTATACTACTGTATATAAAATACTTTGCTATCTGTATTTATACCGACACGATTCTAACTATTAGGTATAACTATATTCTAGGCCCCTGTTACTGCAGTATATATATGTTGAAATACCTTTTTGCTCTATTCAAATGAAAGTAGGACGTTCTGAAACAATACTTGCATTACACTGTCATTCGGTGCTCATATAATTACGTATCCTCCTGTGAAGAACCAATTACATTATTGCCAAATATTAACACATTCTACTTGTATAACATCAGACGTGTTTATATTTTATAAGAGCAAATGTATAGATTTACCAGTCATCCGCTTATTACTGGAACTATAATAATAGTAATGGCACAAAAATGTTAGACTAATGCCGGAATACTGAAACGCAACTTAAATTTAAGTACAACTTAAGCCGGTCCGATTTGACAGTTCGCCATACAATTCCGTCAAAATGACGAGTCTTAAGGCGTGCTTAAATTTAATTTGAGTATTTGGCCGTAAGAGCAGTAATTAAAGTCGAAAGCCATAGAGCGGCGTCAGCTTAGAAGAGATGAATTGTTATCATCCGGCGAGGTGTAATATTTATAGAGTGTGATTCCTCAGGCTCACGATGCCACAGGATCGTGACCGTCTCTGACTGATGGCCGGCCTCGAATCTGAAACGCTTGCAAAATCCCGTGGAAACGCATTGTGGCTGCGCTTTGCTTTGCCACTAGCGATGTGCAATACGCCTCGTTTGTAAATACAATGTGCTCTGGTAATGGTCATCTTGACATTATCGCTGTATGTTCTATTTCAACTATTTGAATACGCAGTAAATACGAAATATTTGCCATTTAGTAAGTTAAATTATCATAATAAAAGCTTTAAATCAGTAATTAAAATCATGTGGCACGATGCGCAAATATGTCTAAATATGAACATAAAAAGGTGAAGAAAAGTAAAATAACATATTATTTTTATAGCGTATAATAAATCATATTCTAAATCACAAAATATTTGACGTTACGAATACTAATGACCTATAATATATGTACTTACTATGTCAAGTTCATTTCAATAATTAATGAACGAAGAATCGTTAAATTTCAAAGTCTAACCCAAAATGAATGGACTTGTTTTTTGTTTATTTAATATTGTTTCTATAATACTTTGATATATTACGTTACTTTTAAAAGCGCAAGTAAGTTACCATAAGGTCTTTTGCATACCTACCTATGTCAGTAGAGCTAACAATCTATATACTTACTTACTAATATATAAAGCTGAAGAGTTTGTTTGTTTGAACGCGCTAATCTCAGGAACTACTGATTCGAATTGAAATATTCTTTTTTAATGAATAGACAATTTATCGAGGAAGGCTTTAGGCTACATAACATCACGCCGCGACTAATAGGAGCGAAGAAATAATGGAAAAACAAATCAACGGGGACGAAGTCGCGAGCAACAGCTAGTATAGATATATTCATGCTATGATGAGTCGCTCATACAATAGATTGGCAACCGGTACCTGCTCCATACATATTAAAGAGGCAAACAACAACATTAACATAGATTTTGAATAGTAATCAATGTCACGATGACAATAAGTGCAATATTACCATCCACGGCTAAGGAAGTTTACGAACAAGTATTCAAAGCGCTTTCGTGCCATATCTGTCGCGATGACGTGAGCTAACTATAACGTATAGATTCGTAATTAACTACTTAGTGCAATTACCTACGTCCATTAGGAGTCGCTTAGCGTGTCAAGGTTAGCACACACTATGACTCCTTCGCAATCCGCCTGACAACACCTGTTTCCGGGAGATCACACAAGCTATTTGTGTTCGTAAGATGATATCTTGAGGTCTAAATTAGCATACGTTGAAAACATATCGACAGTAAACAGATTATACGCTGACTTTTATAGCGCAAAGATACTTGATGTCTTTATGGTTTTATAATTAATGTTTATAGCGCGATAAAAGCTATGATTCAAAAAATCCATAGTCTCTTTATATAACTTAAAAGAATAGAAGTTCACAGATTTAAGTATTCAGATTTTGTGTACATTGTAATGAACCAGATATAGAATCAGGTACAAAGACAAATATCGTAATTATCGTACTTATAGAAGATACGAGTAGTATAACATCTTCACTATGTGTTGTTGGAATAAGATTATCGATAAGTTTGATGTGTCATAAACAAACTGACAACACGCAAGTGAAAATAACATTGATTGCATACTTATGTCACGCGCCTCGTGGCACGGTTAAACTTTACGCTTAATTATAAATTAGGTCGAAGTGTTTCGTATAACTTTGTAGTCGTGTTGTGTCGCCCGAGGCGTCGGGCGTGGACCGGCCGGCGATTGCGTAATGATAACACACGTCGCTATATCAATGTCTTGAAACAAACAACTTTATCTTCATCTCTGTACATATCTGTTTATGACGCGGTATAACGCAACGATAGTGTTTTTCAGACAAATAACCTCTCTATAAAAAAATGGAAACCGCTAAGTCATAGCCCTTTGTAGTTATTGATTTTGACACAGCTTGAAAATCAAAAATTTAAATTAAAACTGTCAGAATAGCATTGAAAGAGAATTCTTATTTGTAGAAAACGCACTTACTAAACGTAGAATACAAGGTTTAGTGTATAAAAAATTATCTACCTTAATAGGTACATTATTTTTGCGTGTTTTTACGAGTTGCATTAAAGTTATAAACTTAATACATATGCGATTATACAACGAATGAATAATTTTATATGGCTGTGTGAAAATATATTTATAAAACACTAGATGTTGCCCGCGACTCCGTCCGCTGGGACTTTCATATAAAATATGACCCCTAAGTAAAAAGTAGCCTATATTTTTTCTCAGGCTCTAGACCATATTATGTGTACCAAATGTCATTACAATCGGTTCAATAGTTTTGGCGTGAAAGCTTAACAGAGAGACAGACAGACAGACAGAGTTACTTTTGTAAAATAATTTACTTAAATAAAATAATCCATACTAATATTATAAATTATTTGTATGTTCTATAGATCATAACATGTTCAGTATAGATACCAAATGATACTTTAGCACACGTAGCACTATTAAACATTATGAGGACTGATCGTGCTACGATAAAAAGCTACCGCCACAAAGGCTTTTAAAGTAAATAGTTGTACATATTAATGTTTGCCTGTCGTAAAAATATCGAAATACTAGAGGTTAGCAACCATAAAAATACTGTTTGCGTTTCGCACTCTACTGTTAAAAGTAGTCAGCGATTATTTATTAACAGCAATTAATTTGAACAGTATTCGCCTGTTTAAGATAATTTTGTCTTATGTTTGATGAATGGTTCAACGTTAAAAACTGCGAGAGAAAATTAATCAATATATAATAATATCGCTTTGCAGGCATTTATGTGCAGTCATAAAATTAAAATCCCACTTTTTGTATCGCTCAACAGAATGTTTTAGCAGTTAAGTAAATTCTTTAACCGTTGTACTAGAATGTTAAATCATAAAAACTGGTTAGCGTACATCATGCTGTACAAATTTACAAGCCTATTAAGATAAAATTAAGTTCCAGAAGTTTCGAAATATCGTACATGTAAGATTCTAAAAGTCAACCGTTTGAGCGACGTCATTTTAACAGAATACTGGCGGCCTATTAAATATCTATTAACCTCTTTGGCATTTAACATCATCTTCTGGTATCTGATCATATTTCTATGTAATTAAAAAAAGGTTCGTCATTATGTTTACGTAATAAATTCTTTGAAGTATGAACCTGTCCGTTGTATATTAATGAATAGAATAGATTATCCGGTCGCGTGATGGAGATTCTTCGAATATTAATAATAATGTTATGTGATGTTATGAGTTCTATTGGTGTAGTTCGTTTTATCTTGACCTTTACAATGCGTTAATTCGTTTGACAAATATTATTGTTATTCAAACGCATGCCTCTACTGTTAGGTTACAGAACACTGTTAGTTGTTGTAATTTTAGGAGGTATTCATGTCATGCAAATTTATCGTAAAATTAACATTACATTGAATACAATGTTGTAAGCTTCATTTATGTTTAGCGTAAATTTTAAGAAAAAAAATCACTAAAAATGTCACTAACTAAAAATCAATATGTGTAGTTTTACTGTGATGTAATAAAAATAATACAATTCGATTTTAACGAAGTACTTGAAATAAAATAAATCCTATACATTAATAAATATTTAGCATTACAAAGGTCATTACAGGTTATTGTTGGTGTCAAAGTATAGTTAACACAGTTGAATTTGTACGTAGCATACCGATGTTATATGACCAGTCAATTTATACTACATATAAACATATTGATTTTGTCTGCTTTGCTTTAGATGCAGGCGTGGTTGGTTGTGGCTTGTGCCGCAGCGCTGGCCGCTTTGGCAGCTGCCCAGAAACCCGGTCGATTCCTCTCGCTCCCAGTTCCCGAGAAATGCGCCAACAGTAAGTACTAAACCTCTTTAGACTTAATACAAACTCTGGAGCTATGGTAGATTAGATAAAGTTTATGGACTATGTAAAATTACTGCTTAATTTTGCATTATCATTATCATCATATTATATCTATCAATTCTACTGTCACCAGTTGTAATTGTGTGTCGATCTTACCAGAGAGTAGCACGACAAAACAATAACTAATTTCTATTGTAGCAAAATTATATCGTGTTCTGCTTATACAACCAACCTACATATATACAAAATCTTTCCCAAGAACATCTAAGTCCATTTTTTTGTGAAATAGACTATGAATATACAAATTGTTGTAAAATATAACGAATATTTGATAGTTAAGCCTCGTAAATCCCAACAGGTAAAAATGCGAGACAAATTAATTACACATTTCTTGTATAACATAACTATAAAAAAGCATATGATGGCATTCTTAATTCCGATCATCTATCTTCTTCTGCTACATAACTACATCTTCGTTTATTCCGAATATATATATAGAATCATCTTACTTGTATCCGTCTTATCAATCAATATGGCAAAAGGCTATTAACCTATTAAAATAAAAGTTGTTTACACGTATAGTTTACTAGGTGAAAAGTGTTACACAATGATTATGTGTGAGAGTGAAAATGAATGAATCACGTAATGAGAATAATACAACCGGTTTTAAATGTTAAGGTTGTTTATGGCGGCTTATATTCATAAGGGCGTAACTGAACACGAACGTATTATGCTATCATCGTATTAAAATAATTATGCATGCTCCAAATATTCTTAAGTTGTTTCAAATAAGCCCCGTTCCGCAGTATTACATGCGTAGTTTTCGTTTTTAATTT
The DNA here is from genome assembly GCA_018238005.1 of Eurema mandarina. Taxonomy (NCBI): domain Eukaryota; kingdom Metazoa; phylum Arthropoda; class Insecta; order Lepidoptera; family Pieridae; genus Eurema; species Eurema mandarina. The sequence goes on from DWAJ01000397.1 coordinate 17,572, forward strand.
TTCTTTCTGTAAATCCATTGTAATCCACATAAGAAGTTAGAGTAACTATAAGCGTAGAAAAAATACAAACATACATTAAAAATACATACTTGTTGTATTTTTCGTCTCTCGTTGAAATGATTGAAATATTTAATGTCAATGTAGAGTTAAAAAGTGAAGTTTTCCGAGATTCTAACAAGATTAGACTTTTGAAAAGATTTCAGCTATCAGATTATATCTTCTGATTATAAAAAAGATATTATTGTAGGAACTCCCAGGTTCTTTTAAGATTACGGAAGCAGATACTTGATCAAGATGCGTGCGGTTGATACGTACATTGACTTTCTAATTAACCTCAAAGGGCGACAATGCCTTATAGTTGGAACTTGTAAAGCAACTCTATAATTTTATTAGATTAATATTAATTAAAAAGTAAACTCTAATATGTATTAATATAAATTATAATTTTCTTAATAAATATAATTGCTACAAATATATTTGTAAAACCTAGGCTCCAACATTTAGAAAATTCTACGAAACACCACGGCACTCACACAAATCATAGAATTTTTACAATTATTAAATTATTTACGAAACATATAAAACAAAAATTGTTAGGAATTCATTGGAAAAAAAATTATAGCATTAATTCAAATTTAATTACCTATATGTTTATAGTTTTCAAGTTAGCAGTAAAATTAAAAGTATTATCTTGATATGCCTACGCGGTATTATCTGTTAAATTGGTAAACTTTAGAATAAATAATAATTTAATTTAAATTTAATGATTAACATCCATTAATAAACAAGTGTATTATCGTAATAAAGATGTTGGAGGTAGTAATTGTATGCATTGAACTTCAGTAAACGATTGACGTAGAAAGTCAGTGTCGTTTTGTTTATGTTAGAAATTTACGTCACAAAGTTTACCACCTTAGCAAAACATCTTTTGTACTTTCGAAGATAAAGATGAATATGCATTTCCCATTGTAAATTATTCGCTTTACTGTTTAAGGTAATATAACTATAATTTTTGAATTGTCCTTTTAAATAAAGACTAATATAGATTGTTGCACTAATTAATTATTGACTCTGAATTTTGAAAATAGGTAATTAAAGTTTAAAACGTAATATATAAATAAAATTGATAGTGTTAAAATTTTAGCTCGGTTGCTTTTTTAGCGTTGAATTTTCTGAGAAACATTGTAGATACGAATAGGTACATTCTAAATGTTAGCAAGTACACTATTGTAATAACAGAGTAGAAGAATGCCATCTAAAGTTTAACATTTTCAACCTTCAGTTTAATTGTAAGCATGTTTTATCAATGGTTATTTCGTCAGTTCTGTAAAGGTAAAGACGTAATGATGAAATAAGTACAATACAAAAGCTTCAATTACTATTAGTTATCTATCATTACTACTGAAATTATTGAATGTTTTTAGTTCTTTTTATTATTATAAATGCGAAATATATTAAGGATGTATGCATGGTCGTTATTCCTTGACCAAAAAAACGTTAAAAATACATAAAACATACCGAGACACAGTATTTTTAGCAATCGAGTCCTTCCCATTTGTTTGTCCTATTTTATATTTGATAAAATTATAGTAATTGTTAAATTTTAATAAGACTGAAGAAGTTGAATACGGGATGACGTTCTTAAAAGAAAACATCGTACAATTTAAAGGTAGTTTCGTAAATGAAAAGGCGATCAGCGTCGAGTAACATGCGAGTTACGTGGAATTTTCGTTAAATCAACGTTCGAACAATGCATTGTAGGTGACAGGCTCCGTGAGAAGACAAAGTACATAGCTGAAAACGTCCATTGTGAATATATATGCCTGATCAGCACACAATCATGGTTCACACATCAAGTGTCGGCGTTGAAGGTCCCGTTCGCGAGAATCGCAACACTTCACGTACTTGTAATCTAACTACTAAATTTTAAACAGACTTATACATGTCTGACTCTGTCAACTGATTCAAATGTGTTTGGATACATTTGCCGTATAAGTTACTGTAATGGTTCCTTACGGTAACTTTTTCGTAATGGTTATCAATTTTGTTAAATCATCAGCTTCCACCTATTATGTATATATTTAACATACCTATAAAAGGACAAATTTAAATTTGATACCAACCCTTAAATAGAAATAATATTTCTGTCAATGCTTCCACAAGATCTATAAAAAATTATAGAGAAAACCTTATTGTTTTACGCTTATTAATAGCCTCATATCGAATATATAAATAAATTTAGCTTTTGACTTTTGACTTTTAGATGGTATATTTAAATAAAAATTAGCGCCATCTCGGTGGATGTTTTGATATAAAAAGCACATCCGGCAGCGAAGCCTTGGCCTGGTTGGCGTTCAAGCGACAGACGCTCGCTGGAGCCGGATCAAAGATGGCACTTCTCGCGTTTCGACTTGTTTCGATCCAATTAATTGTTGACACTCCTATGAAATTAGGTTGACTAAAATTAGACAGTCAATGATCTCGGAACTTCAATTAATTAACCTACGTAAGACCTCTGTTCTCAAACAATTCTAAAGTTCAATAGATGATGATATTTGATAATGAAGCCAGTCTTTAAAAGTACATATTATATTTTATGACACACGTGGAAGACAACTTTTGGTAAAAAAAATAAACGCCCAGACGCTATTACACAATACAAAAAGGTCGGACGGACGGTTCATTATGTAAAAATTGAAGTTCCTATTTCGTATTTCAAAACATTGATCACATGTTAGCATGATTATTGAATTCGACTACGAAACTTCAATGTCATGACCGTGGTTGAGCTTCGGTCGTTCAATGGGTACACGACCTGCAAACCGAGGGTCGTCACTTAACGCAATCTGTACGTAAATGTCTGTTGATAGTTCTAGCTGTTAACTTGTTCATTTATTTATTCATAAAATTGTCCGACAGATGCTTGAGGTCACTCTATTATATAACCTTGTCGATGCATTTTTCAAGTAAGATGCGATCACATCATGTGACGATGTGCTACAAGAATGATAATACTTAAAGGATAATCAAGATGAGATTTTTTGAGGTTAAGGATACCGTCATCATGTAACAACATACTAGATTCCCCAAGCTTTTACTGAGATATACCTGAATTATTATAAGCGTGCTAAGTTGCAATTTTTTTGACTATAGGACCCAAAGAGTTCACGTACCGCGGACACAACTACTTCTACAGTGGTCATGTTCCTGCCCTCGCGAACAGGAAGGTCGACTGGCTTGACGGACGCAACATCTGTCGCGAATACTGCATGGATCTTGTCTCCATGGAAACCCAGGAGGAAAACAATCTGATTTTCAAGCTCATCCAACAAAGTAAGATCGCTTTGTCTGCTTTTATTACCATTTATTTTATCTAGTTAAAATTAAGTAAAAAATTAGAGAATTGCAACATTTAACCGTAAATTACTCAAGTCGTTCAAGGAATTTGGGTTTAGAAATGATTACCAAAGTGTAGAGATCTTATTCCAATTACCGTCTGTAAATAGAGGCGTTACTGGCTGTTATGCATACATAATTAATGAGTTTTATTGCAGATGATGTACCGTATATTTGGACATCAGGTCGTTTGTGCGACTTCAAAGGTTGCGAATCTAGGAGGGACCTTGAGCCTAAGAATGTCTTAGGATGGTTCTGGTCAGCAAACAGGGAAAGAATTTCACCTACCAACCAGGTTTGTTATTTTGTTTCACCGTAGTTAGGCTGATCATTTAACTATTTAAATTTAAACATGTAGATATATTTTTTATTTTGGAATTAATTACAATATAATATACAGTAGGTACGCTGTTCTTAAAACTTGAAGACTGAATACATAAAATCTTAATATATTAGAGCGCTAGTCAACATTTCTCGTTCCAATCCAAAACCTCCACTTTATCTACAATTTATCTATTTATTTAGATTGCCAATGGTTGGGGCTACAACCCGTGGTCGCAGACTGGACACAAGAAGCAACGCCAGCCCGACAACGCCGAGTTCGACATCAACGGCACATCTGAGTCCTGTCTCAGTGTCCTCAACAACGTGTACAACGACGGCATCGCCTGGCACGACGTCGCCTGCTACCACGAGAAGCCCTTCGTCTGCGAAGACTCCGAAGAGCTCCTTAACTACGTCGCAAGCACCAACCGTGGCCTCCGTCTGTGATTCTATTCTAACTACTTTGTACCTTAGCTAAATCCCTCCAGCTATACTGATCCTAACTCTTACATGCAATAGTTTAAAGCTCTATCTAAACACTTCAATTAAAGCTAACGACTATCAAAAATAATGTTAAATATCCATGATATGAGCACCGTATTTATTCAAGCACCCGCCATATTCTCTCATTTCGATCTCTTCCGCACGCACTGCCCTTACTCGTCGTACAATATTTGTACAGAATAGAATAAGCAAGTAAATTTAAAAATGATAGTATAAGTTTAATATCGTAAGGGAAAATTTATATTTGTATATAAAATAAAAAAATAAATGAATATGTTTATTTTATTTATTCCTTATTTTATACTGCTAACCTGCTAACTTTAATCAGCTGGTATAGAATTTTCGAAATATCTAATAATGCAAATGAGTAATGCCATAGTGGTCCGAGATCCCAGGCCCACCAGACGTCACGTATTTTCTAATGAACGAAATGTGGACGATTGAGTTGTGTTAGTATGTACTTAGAACGTATGCCTACCTGCTAGCTTGCTCAGACGGCCAATTTTCAGGTATCAGTTATTGAAGGTGCATATAAAAATTAACTACCTCACGTAATTTCTAATGGCTGATTTTCACATATATTTTCGGCAATACCCTTATAAATAAGTTGCCAATACTGGCAGACACTTTCCGTCGGCCATATTGCTGGGCAGACGCTTTAAAGGTCCCAAAATAATCACTTAACTTCACGTAAATTCTGATTATACATTTTTAGGCTTCCGTAGCTAAATGGCAAAAAACGGAACCCTTATAGATTAGTCATATCTGTATGTCCGTCTGTCCGTCCGTATGTCACAGCCATTTTTTTCCGAAACTATAAGAGCTATACTGTTGTTGTGAGTTATAACGTAGACCCCTTATAATTTCTTATCAGTTTTATCTTTCAACAATCTACATAAATTAAAATGTCAATGATACCATAAAAAAATATTGCCAGATTAAAAAGCCTTTACGTGTAGAAAGTTGTGTTATCAACGTGAGATAAGCAACTTCTAACATTATATTATTAGGTATCATAATTACTCAAATAGTTGTATGTTTAAATGGACCGATCACATATCCCTTCTAATATTATAAATGCGAAAGTAACTCTGTCTGTCCGTCTGTTACGCTTGTACGCCAAAACTACTGAACGGATTGTAGTGAAATTTGGTACACAGATTGTCTAGAGCCTGAGAAAAGACATAGGCTTTTTAACTGGAAAAAAGCGTTATAAGGGTGGGGATCAAAGTTTGAAAGTCCACGCGGATGGATTCGCGGGCAATAGCTAGTAAAATAAGACCATAAGTTGGTTATAATATACATCAATCTATATTTCAGATCAGTAATTTCCAACCCTCTTTAAGCGCTCTTCCTTATTCGTCTTAACGACGCGGTAAACATCTTTTCCTCAATTTGCTGTACATCAAAATATATAAAATATTCCAACAGGCAGAACTATTACGTCAAATAACAATTCAACATACAGTAAGTATTCTAGCCGACAGCGATTTCGAAATACTTCGTCTATGATAAAGACCGATGCTATAGGCACCTGGTTGTAAAGTATTAAACCGGTTCTAGATTATTCTCTGCTTTACTTGTTATAAAGACCAACTTCCTAAACTTCTTGGCGGCTCAACTCGTTTCCAAAGAGGAAGGCAAAATGACAAATTAAACCACTTTAATTTGGTAAAAAGACGGTTAAAAAACGAGGGTTAGGTTAGGTTAGCCTCAGGTTTATTAAGACCATAAAATTTTCAGAAATATTATAATAATAGACATTTTCAACAAAAACATTTTTGGATAAACTTGATTCGTCTAAGAAATTCAAATAATACAATTAAGTTTGTTAATGTATCCATCGTATCTGTATCCATCGCTGTATTAAAGTCTCGTGCTGCCATCTATTAGAAGCACCTTAAACTTCCAAAGTTCTTATATTACAATGAGTACTCATATAATAACGAAACAATATGCATATGTTATATAACATGTTATCCTTAATTTATAAAATAAAAAATCAATTAAAATGCAAATTAACGTATCGTCTTTTGTATAATAAAGAAATTCGAATCAAAATAATATTAATATTATAGTATATGTTGCCTTTCAAAAAATTAATAGCAAAGCTGGCGAAACATGTTTTAATGCGTATTTAAATAAGCAAAGATATAATAAAAAGACAAAATAGTTAATACTAATTACTATTTTATTGCATACCTGGGACTATATAATTAAAAAATATATGTATACATATTGATATTACCCTTTATTTTAAAGTCGAAATGGTTGTCTCTACTCTCTACTGTAATGGATTTCTAACTGAGCGCAATTATTAATTGTTGTTAACTTGTTAAATCTATGACATTTTTGCATAAGGCAATAGATTAGGCTATAATTGAGGTTTATTTAAGTAGGGCTTATTTTAAAAACTTCATCAACCACGATGAGCGATCTTTCATACTAGTATTATATAGAAGTGTAATATTTCGCCAGTAGATGGCACTGCTCTCAAAATATCGTATAATGACGTCTTTAATTTCTGTTTAATTCCGAATATGAGTGATATCTAGGGTGAGGTAGAGGTATAATACTCATTTTTATCCGCAGAGGTATAAAATAATGAGTATATTAATACATTTTATTGATCACTGGATATGGTATTTTAAAATAAAATAAAATAAATATATTTGTACTGAAAAATTCTGAGGTGTACGATATTTATGAAGAAGAATATGATACTCATTTTTATATAAATTAACGTCTTTTGTTCAAATAATAAAAAACTAAAATATAACCCAATAAGTGCCAATTTTATATCAACATACAAAGAGTATAATCATAATTCTATAATGTTTTAGGTATTGATCTAAAAAATATTACCATAACACGCTCCATTATAAATGAAGAGCATTATCTACATTTTCTAAGGCCCGGGTACAGTGACGGCAGAATGCAGATGCAACAGACACCATCTCATACAATTATTAAGGTTTGCTTATTATGCATAGTCATACGAAGTTATGCTCGCTCAAGTTTGTTTTGTGAGACAAAAAGTACCTACATGATGAATTAAACAATCTTAATTTATGAAAGTTCTTTTAGTGGCGAACTTGAAATATCTAAATAAGCTATAATAAATATTTATGCAAAAGTATCGTAATTTAATTAATTTCGCTCTTTTATGTGGTAACTCTTTTCACGTTTGAAAAAACGATAAACATACAAAAACCGATCTATCTCTATCTTGATGGTTTAATATGTAGTCCTGTGTTAATTACGTGGTTTAACGCGATCAGCAGTAAAATAATACTGGATTCTCGTACGAAGAAGCCCTTCAGCAGGGCAGAGGGCAGGTACATGTCAGAGGCTACGCCAGCGTCATTGATTTTTCTCGAGGGTAAAGTCCCCGCCAAAAAGTCTTCCCAATGTTAGTTTTATAAGCAGTGGATGCCCTTTATTATGAAATGTTCAACTAGTAGCATTTCTTTTGGTCTCCTAAGATGAATTTAGTATTCGGAATTACTACTTGAACAAATTAAATATTGAGTTGTGAACTTGAGAACATTAAATTCACACTTTAATTATAGCTTTTGACTATTCGTCGTCGATAGTCACTTGAAGCACTTTTATATTATTGGTTAAAACAACTAGGATGTATTATTTTTGGCATAAGTTATTTCATTTAATATATACTTATACAGAGTTAACTGATTAACTCTATGAAATAACTAAGTAGCAGTGTAAATGTCATCTTAAAAAGAACCAATATCTAATGTCTATATCTTTACATTGTTCAATTGTATTAGAAAACAACTACATACAAACACATTATTAGCAATTAGTAATTCTGCGAGTATCTAATGAGCTAATTAGTATAATCTTGTGCTTTACACATAGGTACCTAGTGCGTATAATGCGTTTAATGAAACATTCGTTAAAAGAAGTGTTATAGCTGCGTAAATAAGTAGGAATTGTTGTCGGGTGGCGAGGCCACCGCGTTGGTTTGAATCGTGACGGTCACGCAAAGGTTATTGGGTGTTGGCGTGTGCAGAGCGTGCAAGTCCGGGGTGCGACGTTGGATTAGGTTTGCATCAATCATGTTTCCTCGGCGGCGACACAAGCGGGCAGCGGTCAGCGGGCAGCGGCGGCGCTCCCGACGGCTCCGGGACGGGCTCACGTGCGGAATGCAGCGCGCGATGCGGGGCGCGGGAGGGGGCCGTTGCTGCCGCGGCGATGCTCGCTGCTGCTCGCCGCCGCCAGTCAGCCGCGCGCCACCCGACACGAGTGTTGTACCGACAGCCGCCGCGCGACACCATCCCCGCCCGCACGCAGGTAAGTTTGCACGCGACCTTCACGTTATTTACCTCCTCCGAACACACTACATTCTTTGTTTAGGTAGAAAGCGCTACTCTGTCCCGTTCCAAACTTAACATGAGACATGATGACCGCCGATGGCTGTCGACATCTCCCGCACTGACACCATGTATCTAGTATGTTAAATAGTTGTCTCGTGTTTGGCGAATGAAAATCCCTAAATACTTACCGGTCAACGTTTCTGCGGCTTTATCAGTGTTACATATTTATTATTTGTCGGCGTGCGGTGAGGTCAGCAGGCGCGCGCGGCGATGTGCGCCTTATCGCGAGAGCCATAGGGTCGCGGACTCACGTCGATGACAGCGCAAATGCGACCGACCTCGGGATCTGCTCCGTCTTTGCTTTGCTCTTGCGTCGATCCTATTTAGTAGGTATGGGCATGTGTATATAAAGATACGGACATGCTTGTGCATCTTATTCATTTACTAGATACATCTCGCAGTCCATCACGATGCGGGAAATCTAGTATCCGTTTGGTTTTATACAATATGCATTGCACATTTTGTGTTAAGACCTCTCGTACGATACCATCAATTTTAGTATCGAAGGGTGGCGGTAGACTTGATATGAAACGTCAGTGTTTCAGAACGTGACTTACCCATTTAAGCTTGTTAACTCTTGAATATTTCTACACTAGTGGCTACAATGACGTCGGCGTTAACACCGCGTGACTACAGCAACCGGTGTTCTTATTCTGAAACATAATATTGCAAACATCGTATAACATAGTTTGAAAATTACGAAACGCACGAACCACGGTGTAGAGTTGCCGAGGGATCCGGCACTCGTCCGGTGTTGTCTTCACCAGCAAAGTACATTGCGTCCTATGAGCGTCGTACACGCGATCCTCGCCCTTATAGCGCTCATGGCACGTCCTTACATCGTGTGCCTCCGTAATGGTACTTAGTATACCCTGGACGCATCGTTGAAACAGCTCACGGCCTCGTTACGTTCGATTTACGGAAAACTAGGCCTAAACTCGTCGGCGGTGAGGGTATTTCTGCGTGCTCGAGGGTCGCACTAACAGTGTTTCATTGCCGCGGCAGGGTCGAGATCCCCGACGCACAAGAGTGAAAGTCGGGGGTGGGTGAGGGGCGGGTGGCGCACCCCGCAGGAGTGGTCGACTCGGGACCTCCAACAAGGATTTGCTAAATCTGCTGCTTTTACGTTGAGGCTGTCGGAAAGTAGATTAACAATTTTGGGAAACACGGTTTTTTACTTATTGAAGACACCATGTCTACGGGCATAGCAGGTAAATTAGGGTATTAAAATATTGTTAATAAAATATCATCATATGTATTTAAAAATTTATACTAGGCTAAATGTCGGATGGATAGTGCGATGCTAATTTATTAACAAATCACATTTCATTAAAATTAGAGCGAAAAGAAGAACGACATAACGCCTATTATAGAATTTTTCCTGAAAAGATTTCAGTCGTAGTAGAATGAATAGAATGAATAAAAGTGCGAATGCTCAAACAAGTAATTAGTTAATTTCAATTCACATGGACTATAAACTCGGTTCGCCATGTTCCATGTCAGTGCACAGACGAGTTCTCGTGACCATACCAATGCCAGCTTCAGGTCCGCCCCTGACACACCTTTAAAATTATCTTATTAATTCTTCGCATGCACGTCTAAAATCACGATGATTTACGTTGTATAGATAAACAATTGAAGCATTACGGTGCAGGCCAAAGAATAAAAGTAGTTCTACCCAGCTAGAACATATACGTATACTAATGGAATTGTTGTTGAATGACGAAATCATTGAGACATTATTTGAAATCTATTCTTGATTATGAGTCTGAAAAACATCGATTTAATGTTGATACTTTAATGGATACAGCGCTTTTATACAATTTTTTTTAATAATGAAATTTGGTACGGAAGCTTAACTTTATTTTTATAACACGAATGATAGACTGGACTTTTAATAAAACGCATTTTAATTAACTTTTCTTTCGTTTCCAGTACCAGTTCATATTTATATCAAATAATTTAAGGACTAACTGTATATAAATAGATTTTTTTTTATATGCACTAAATAGCTTTCTTTGGTTAAACTTTATAGGAACGAGCAAAAAAATCAATATCTTAAATATAAAATTTTGAACTAAATGTTGACTAGGTAATATAAATATTTAAAGCTGTCATTCTTTTTACGTATAATTGTTTAGATAGAGTTGTAGTTTTTTAATCGATTTGAGATATTTTAATGACAACATACTTATACAATTTCAATATAGATGGAAACTCTCTCTTATTACTTATAACCAGCTCGTAGGATTTTTTCCAGGCGGAAGATACAAAACTGTGAACAAGGACGTAACCGTCATTACGTAAATCGTTCTCACTCAGCGGCGGCTGAGAAAAACCAACTCGATGACAGAAAAAGACTTATTAATTCAAAATAATATTCTTCGTAGGTTTATAATTACTTCTTATCATTTTAATATTTTAATGTAATGACAAATTTCACCGTAGTCTTTATAAGGATGATTCATTGCATTGAACTATCTGTGGTCTTCATTGATACTGTAGGACCAAAATTATTCCCTTACATTGCATATTATATTAATGGTATTTCACTATTTAGAAGACACACGTCACTTCCTTGAGGGAGCTTTGTGACAGTACTTCATTACAGCATTTTAACTACGTTAACTTAATACGATTCTCTAAGTGTAATTTTGCTTTTATCGATTTTCATTATGTATCAATACAGTTGGTTAAAAATTTAATTTCCTTATACACGTTATAAATAAAAGTGCGCATAGCACGTTTTAATGTAATGAATAGAGCAAATGAACAAACCGCTAAATGTTACCGCTAATGTAAGAATTTTACGAAGTAACTAGGAGCCATTAAGTTATTGCTTAATAACAGCGCATAAAAATATTTATCGCACTTAAAACAATTGAATTATTGAATTCCATTTTAAGAATTCTTGAATAAGCGTATCTTCTAAAGTACTAATCACGTGACATATTGTCTTTCAAGAACAAATATAAAAACAAAAGGTTCAAGATGAATCTATGATATCGTTTGCATTGAATAACACTGATAGTCGCCCGTATCTAATCGGTCGATGGTTAGCACTTGGAATGGCAAATATAGCTACAACAGGGCCTGGTGCCTCGTACCTCGTATGTTGAACGTTGATAATTGTCGCTCACTGACGCTTCGTGGAAATCATTTCTTTAATGGCATGATGCAAGACTTAGCTCTGAAAATCTAGGACGATTATTGTAAAGTTAAGTTGTAATCTACTTTTAAATGTTTTCTGTAGTTTGTGGTTTAAAGATTAATTATTAATTAAGTAACAAATCTATTAAAGACAATATAAAGAAAACAAAGAATAATACTGCTTGGGAAATGTTGTATTAAAAAAGCAAGTTGTTCGAATCTTAAACTGAAAAAATATTCTCTTACAACTTCGACCGGCGGCCTCATCCTATTAGTTCTCCCTAGCTACCGGAGGGAATTCCTACACGAAATCTGAATTACGATTAAAGCACAAGCCACCTGTGTTAGATGGTTGAATAATTCGCATGTGTTCTGGTAACATTACCGTCGCAGCTGCAATGCAGCTGTCGCCACGGCCAGTTCTTGCTCGTTTTACTGCAACTAAATCCTGCGCTAGCCATACTGGAGTACGTTCCAAGTCCTTATCTAGATAGGTCTGGTACTGTCTTTGCAATTGTAACAATTAAGCCGGATGATCTTTGTTTAAAAAAGCCACACTTAGCTCTTCTCACTTGTGCAGTTTTATTGTGTTTTTCTAGATTATGTAGAAGAGATAAATTTCGTCAATTCCTTAAATAAACATGTAAAAAATCTAGTTAGATACATTCTTACAGCTTTGTAAGCTTTCCATTTTATCATAATAAAGATATATACATATGTAATGATACGATATTGTAATATTATTACAGAATAAAACTGTGCTGACTAGAAATTGGATATGCATTGAAGTTAGAAATGTAAACGAATCGCAATTCCTACTTGTTGCTTGTTGCCGAGTTGTGCACGGCGATGTCAATTTACATAAGCGTAAATCAAAGTATAAAATAATAAATCGCAATTTAATATTGTTTGCCATTTATGCATATAAAAGATAAGTCTATCGAATGCAAAATGAATCATAGGATTTCTATCTATCTTAATATATAGAAAGAAATTTTGCGATCACGAAAATTGTATGTAGCGTCGCTCTATATTGACAAACTCAAGGAAAAGTTGGCACTGAACTGGAATAGATTATTAAATATTATCGTGACGTCACCGGCGTGACGCATTGCTGTTCACTTTTTGGGCGTAATTGTCAACTAGAGCTGTCTTGTAGTATGCACCAAGTATAGCTTAAAAATTATACTAAATGGAAAATTACTTTTAAGAACAACCATTTACCAATTTCCGCACCTTGAAAAGTATTTAAAACTGCTGAAATTGACTAGCGTGTTTGCTGCTTTAATACAGAAGTTGTTAAGCCCCGATCTACATAGCTCAGTCAGTAATTTAATATATTAATCATACTTAATGCGAATAAAATCAAACAGCGTATTTTATATAGTAAATGATATAAATTCCAAATTAAAATGATTACTAAGAAGTTTTATTGTCCAAGTTCTTTATAGGTTTTAGAAAATTTTACTTGGATTTAGTCCAATGTTTAAAACAAAGGTAAATTTAAGAGGGTAGATTTAAAAATTTCGAGTATGTTCTTACAGTTGCGTTTCTGAATTTACACTAAAGTTCGTATAAACATTAAAATTTTTACTCAAACCTTTCAAAGCTTTTTGTATTTATAACTGTTTGTAACTTGATTGTATTTGTGAGTTTTCCTCGCATATACTAGTAGAGAATACTTAACTAAAGGATGTTTAAGTATTCAGTTAAAATACAGTTGTTTTATCGTGACCTAGGACGTACTCGGGAATAACAACGAGATCGTTTGACTTAACCTCCTGAAACCGGCCTCAAAGCAGTTTCAAATATTCATTTACGTTGTAAAAGAGTTCTGTTACTGATCCGATTCTATCGTAACAATATCGCAATTATCATGTTCTTTATCGCAGCCGCACATGTTAGATTAATCACGTTTTAATCTTTAAGAACTCGTAATGGCAGCACATACAGCACATCGTAATCTTCTACTTATATTATGCTTATAATAACGATGTTCACAATACTTGGCATGCACAAATAATCGTGGAAATAAACTCAATTATGTGTAGTTGTCTATACTCTATATATACAGGAGGCATATTGTGGCAGTAAGCTTTTGAAATTATAAAACCAAATAAGACGTTATCTTACTGGGAAAACACCAGAGAAGCCGAGAGAAATGTTGAGTTAAATATAAAATGGAGAGGTCGAATTCTTCACGTGTAGGCCGGATCGGCCTCCCATGTTATCTTCGGGGGCGCAGGGCGTCGGGGAGGCTACCTTCCTGCTTTCCTCTTATTTGAGAAGAAATAAATGTCTTGTCGCTTACGAGATGCGATTTCTTTCATAGTAAGTTAGATCATTTGTTTACGTTACTAAAGGGTATTGAATAAAGTTTTTTTTATATCATTAGTAAAATATTTCAACGTTTTCAAAGTTTTAGTATATCATGATCATATAGCATTCCATTACCTACTCAAAATAAAACTAACCGTCAATTTTGGATTTAAAAGAAAGGGAAAAACTAAAAATGAATATGTACTTAATAACATCACGATTACGTTGTGGTAACATAGTTTGTTTGAAATGCTAGTAGATATGAATTTCACGCATTCTCTTCGTGTTTCGGACAAACATTGCTGAATGCGACAAGGTACCTAACCACGCTTTGCAACCGCCGCTAGTCAACCGAGATAAAGTTATCAACGATAGCCTTGCTCAGGGGATTCTGAAGCCACACGCGATAACCTATTACCACACGTACCTACCTCTCTATTACAATCCGTTCACATACAACCCTTATTTAAACTCGCATCTCAGGCGTTACCGTCGACGTCCAAATTTGAATTTCATGACTCGAATCAATTTACCGTTAAAGTGTTTATTAAAACTTCTAAAAGCTGTTTTACTTATTATTAAAAGCTGAAGTTGATATCATTGAGCATTCGACTGTGAAGCAACTCTACATTCACTTTTAATATAACTAGGATACTTTTATGTTGAATATAATAGCGTCCCCATCTGCGTCACTGAAACGAAAAGAGGTCGTGTGTTCGCGCCAGCCAGCGCCCGGCGACAAAGAGCGGCGCAGTGCTATATTCAACAGCATAATCCATGTGCAGATACCCACGGAGAGACGCTTGTATGTTTTGTAGGCGGCACGTAATGTATGCGTGGTCGCTTTCGGTCGACACCAAATCTATATATTGTTGTTTGTAGCGTGGTCGGGCGACGCACCGTACCTACTGTAGTAATATAGATACAGTGACCTCACTGATCGAGCGGCAAGCGCTGCAACACCCCGATGTGCGACTGTCGCTTTTAATACACGCGATCAACTTATAAACAATATGTTCGATACTCGTTTGTTAAGAAAATGCAATGGGTTTGAAATAGGAATAATTAGTCCAATTATTTTTTTGTTTTAATGTATGTTTTTTAACAATTTTTACGGTAAATATTGGACGTCCGATTTTTTAATACGTGTAATATCACTGCATAGTTAGTTATTGAGCTACTGGAATAACAACAATGTAAAGCAGGCGTACTGTACCTACGCTTTAACACTTAGTAGTTGTTTTATTATAAATGTACATAATGTTTTGTATATAGGCTCAAGAAACGACAATGCTCGTTTCTTAACACTCATAAGTGTATTGCGGCTTTCCCTAATTGGGTTTGCTGTGTACTAAATTGATATCTGCCTGCATTCGCTATTTAGATCACGCGTTAGAGGTGGCTCGGTGCTTGTGTGAGGTGACCGCGAGGCCACACACCACCTGACACGACGCGGACGGCAGCTGGCGGCCGGCTGTTAGCGCCTGCACACATTCAAACTCGTTTTGAAGCAGTCTTTTCCAACATGACAGGCCACCAACGCTATTAAAAATTTCACCAAGCGTGTGAAATACAAACCCTATTTCGTAAAGTTAACAATCGTACCAAATCATGCTACGTACAACATGTTAAATAAGCGACGTTGATAAGCATTCTCATTCTGTTAAAATGTTGTGCTCGTGAACATTATAAAGTGGCTGTCCTTTGCTACGTCCGCGATCGTATTTTTCCGATGTTACGAGTAAGCAACGCTCGGCAGTTGTTTACGCGAGTAGCTGTAGGTATATAGCTATCAGTGCTATATACACCGCACAGTTGTAGATAGAGTTTGTATAGACGAATGCGTAGGTAGCGGCAGCGGTCGCCGCATGCTTGTAACAACCGACATCGTCGAACGAACCACGACCCTGATAATTTGCTGCGCTTATGTTATTCAACGGCTTCTTACGACACGACACAGCCCCTTTACTTACCTGTGCTACTTTTCAGCACACTATGACGTTAAATACTTCGCGTTGATACTTATAGGTTTTTTCATGATAGGTAGTTGTTGTATATAGACGCGATGTTGGTCATAAGGGTCAAATAAAAGTACGTGTTAGATTATCTTAGGACAGCAGAATTTAGGTGTCATGTGTTGGCCATAAAAGGTTATCATCTCGACATAATATATGCATAAACAATAGCTGAATTCTACGTAGATGTGGCACGAAAATAATGTATTAATTAGTGTTAAATCCATAATGAAGGAACGAATTGTGCTCATTTAGCTCTATATAAACTAATGTAGAACAATAGGTACTTGCAAAATGTCATTGCAATGATTTATTGAAGCATAAGTCACTGAGCATTAATTGTGCTGTGCACTAAAAGTGTGATCATAAGCCGTCCATGACATCTAAATGGGCAAGCAGCACCTCCGATATCTTGTGCTTTGATAAGAGTCATTATCTCCGGGCGTGGCGCGCTGGGCTGTTGTGTTGGCTAGCTCACAGTGTCGGAGCTATCTGTAGTCGCACAGGCAGTTCACAGTTGTGAGTTGCCGTCAGCCGCACATGTTGCGCAACGTGCAGGC